>JBBHKE010003048.1:0-124216 GCA_037447655.1 Zygnema cylindricum | reverse complement strand
CAAACGCAAAAAGAATCACTGAATTTGCTCACCCGAGCAGTAAGTTATGGCTGGTCAAAGATGACCTTTATAGTTACAAGCTCTCTTAGAGAGAGAGGTACCTAAATATTACTAAGTCTCGGTCTGCCTACTCAAGACTACCTACTATTAAACCCTATTCCAATAGGAACACTATAAAGTACAAGAAGGTACAATGGGCGATGTACTTATTGTACAACTATTGTACGACAAGGTCTACAAGGTGACACCTGTCATATCGGAAGCCATGGTTCCTCCTCCCATCTTCTCCGGTATCAAATAATGTGGCGCCACGTGGCACCGCGTGACGCTATATCCGTATGCCGCCGAAAAGCTCACTTCGCGTGGCGGCTTTAATGCCGGCCGTCCGATCAAAACATATTTTACACGGTTCAGATTCGCGTACATGCAGAAATTGCTCATTTTGGTAAGTCTGCTGTTAATTAGCTGTTTCGTTAATATTTATATATTTATGAAACCCGTCACGTGTATCGTTTCGTAACGCCTTAATGGTTAAGGCGTTAGGCTATAAAGGGTCTAGAGGTCACAGATTCAAATCTAGACCTAGGCATCATTTTATCCAAAATACCCTTATCTGCAAAAACTGCCACTTTCTAAATATGGCGGCAGCCATGGCGCGCATTTGATCCTCACTCTCTTTCTTTAAAACAAAACTAAGATAGGGAAGTGAACTATTAATTACCTCTTTTCAACAGAATCTACCCGATACCCAACACTACACCTTGAATCGTTATTAGCGTATAGAAATTATTAGTGTAAAGAAAAAATTAGCGTCATTCATTCTAATTTAGTGCCAGGAGACGTGGCAGGTTATGGTCCACGTCCTTAAATAGTGTATTTATTATATTTAAGGTATCAATGTCAAAATTTTGGGGTGCCGATATAGCGTACATAAGGCTAATAACGATTCACGGTGTACTGTACCGTGCGCAGTAGACGTCGTTTAGTATACTGTAGCTGTCACACTTTTCTTCAGATGGAGGTATTGGCTAGCATAACAACCGTAGATGCATGCGAACATGCTGGGAAGTTGGCAAGTTGTATGATTCAAGTCGTCCGTTCAAGTCGTATGATTTCTCTTTGACACAAAAGTCCTACGAGCCGCACAAGTGGCGTTGTTTAGTGGAGTTCGAACGTTGTTGCACCATTGACCATTCCATTTTGTTTTCTGAAAATCATTTTCAACGAGAGTCTGTTACGATTGTTTGTGACGTACACATACTGTTTGATTATTTTTGTTTACCATCCAGCCACGCGCTAACGATTGGTAGCCAGCTGCAGGCCGCGTACAGCTGCCAATCTGGATAACATACGAGTGTCGCGTCTGACAACGAATGGCTTCGCAAAGCGTCGTAGAGAGGTTATCTAAGGGGACGTCCCCATGTAAGAGATACTTTGAAAAAGTACTTTGGACTGTAGTGAAGGGTTCCGTACTACTTTGAAAAGCGTCCCTATGTGCGAAAATGAAATCGGAACTTTGAAATGTGACGGTTGTAGACGTAGGTACAACTTTGTGACGGTTGACGACGACTAAAAAATTGGTGACGCCAACAAAAACAGCGACAGTCGTAGACGTCTAGATTTTTGTAATTTTGTGACATGGCAGAAGTTTAGGGTTTTGTAACATTGTGACGTCACGCTCACTTGTGACGTCACAGATTCAAGAACTTTCGGCCATGGATACCCGATTTCGTTTTCTCTACTTTTTTCGCTCTACTTGCCATAAAACTATACATAAAGGTAGTCAAAAGATTAACTTTTCAAATATATTTCATTTCACACCAGTTTTGTCGTGCCTCATTCTAAAAAGTGAGAGATAAAAGTGATAGTGTGAGAGGGAGAGGGGAGAGGCGACGATGATGCAAAATTCTACCGAGGACCCATGAATAACATTGGAGGTCCGAGACCCCTGCAGATTTTTTTCCGTACATCCTCTTATTTTCCGTACATGCACGTGACGGGCAGGGAAAAAAATAGCGAGTACTCTCCCTCGTCCTAAAATTTTTCCACTCGTGTGACGCGTGCGTGGGCCATTTTTCATTCGTTGTTTGGGCGGTACTTTCCCTGAAATCAGGTCGCGAGTTGATTTTTGATGAAGTTTTTTGACGGGCTGGATTCTCTTGCCCGAGGGTCGAAAAAAGGAAAACGCCAAAATGCGTTCACGTGACGACAAACATGAAGTACATTCAAAGTATCGACTTGAAGTTAGCTGTACTCTTAAAGAATTGATTTATTTGTACGGCTAAAGTTTATCTCGTACGGAACTGCGTTTTGGGTCAAAACGACAGATTAAAGTCGATACTTTAATACATGGGGACGTACCCTAACTTCTCACATGGTGGATAAAAACTCACCAAAATCCACCAGAATTCACCAGAATCCACAAGAAAAAGGAAAAAACCTTTGAAGTAAAATATCTTGTTAGTTGTCACGCTCCTGTGCCTTCCTTTTGTCCTTGGTGGTTTGTCGCGCTTTTTTTATTTATTGATTTCGGGTTGCTTGAAACTTTTCGTTCGTACAATGACATAGTACGCTTGTACAAATCTTTCATTCAAATCATAGTTCAAAAGTGGCGTTTTTTTGGTAGGCCTTTGATCGGCGCCTTTATCGTAAGTTGTGTTATGGGCTTTTCATGTGATCTTCTTAGGTCGTTACTTTGATCGGTGACCGTCCGATCGCCCGAATCTGACGGTATAAACATAAGAGCATAATTCAAAAGTAGGCGATTCAACTGTAAGCCTTTGGTCGGCGCCTTTATCGTAAGTTTGTTTTATGGGCTTTTCATGTGATCTTAAGGTCATATTGTATGTTTTGCATACAATAGGCATATTGTATGGGCCTACTTTCACCTACTTTTGAACTACGATTCAAATACGCTTGAAAAATCTTTGACGATGTTACATACCTGAGCACAATCCGTACATGGTACTACTGTACTGTACGTAATTAACGCACGTGTGTGGAAGCTACAGGACATTAATCTACTTGCACTACCTGATAACAAATTGTACCTGAAAATCACTGCCAGTAAATGTGTCCGTACATGTACCGGCGAGTCCTGACAGAGGAACGTCCTCATGCTGCCTGCGTGGCCGACTTTGGCAAAAGTGTGTCGGGAAAATACCTGCCACTGACAGTTACACCGCATATCGCTATTAGTGTAAAGGTTTCTTTGGTCACTTAAAAGATGTTCTCTCCGTGCACACTTATCTTATTATCAAATGTAGAGCGCCAATCGGAAAGTGTGAATCTTGTGCATCAATTGTAACCGTCAGATCAGCAATGAGACATGTGTGTACGGGGAAAGTATGTTTTAAGTGGCGAAAAGCAAATCAACACTAAAAGAAATACACGGTGCTTCCCTGTACCGTACGGAACCTGCACTGTACAAATTCAAGTGGAGGTACAGTACACCGCGCATCGTTATTAGTATCAACGACTCTAATTTGGGTTCTTAAAATTTTGATTTTTTTCCAAAAATAGTGTACATGATTTTCAAAATTAAATAAGCAACGCTATTTAAGGAAGTGGACCATATCTCCCACGTTTATTGCACTAAATTAGAATTGTTAACACTAATTTTTCTTTTACACTATTTAAACCTTGACACTAATAACGATGCGCGGTGTAGTTGACTGCTCTTAAACCCTTACATGTGGACGACAAAAACTGGACGGGGTTGAGCGCAGTTCGATTTGGTCTTCAACTGTACGTCTGTACCTCTTTGAATTTTCCAGTACAGGAAAGTACAGTACTGTACTTTCAAGATTCGCCTTTTGGATAAAGTACAGTACTGTACACCGTCAATCGCTATTAGAGTAAAGGAATAAATAGCGTAAAAAATCAATTAGTGTTATTGACACTAATCGGGATTTTTTTTTTTTTGAAAAAAAATATATATACTAATTAATCCCAAACTGTAATTTGGGTTGTCCTAAATAATAAATACCCGCCCTTTCAATGTCTACAGTAATATGTGTATTTGTACAAAATCTGACAATTCGTACGCCATCGTGCTGTTCACACGGTCGACGGACGAACATACGAGAACGTGATATTTTTCGACGAGTTTGCGTCTCTTTCTTCCAGTGCACATTCACATGTGTGTGAAATAATGTTAAGTGTCTTTTTATGCCTTTGTAATTCAAAAAGTACCATTTCGTACGAAAATATTCTGTCCGTACTTAGTTTATACCGTGCGTAATATGCGCACGGGACATCTATGGTCTGTACCACTTTGAATTTTTCAGTACTGAAAAGTACATTACAGTACAGTACAGTACAGTACTTTCAGGATTCGCATTTTGGATAAAGTAATCCACACGTATTCAGAGGAGGACTGCCGTACGACTTTTCTGTACGGAATTAGATTTTGTCGATAGCTTTTTTTACCTCTTACGCGAGAGAAGTTTCACACTCTCAGTTTCCGCTCCTCCGTACTGCTCTGGTTCCCCAGGAATTCCTCGTCCTCCGTCGTACACCAAAATTAGTGTGGTATCTTAAAGCTGCTGTAATTGGGTCCAGATTGAATACGATTCCCAGTTTACGGAGGCGTGACGTGACACACAGCTGATAACAACAGCGAGAAGGTTCCCGGAAGGATGGCGCCATGGGAGTGAGTGTACGGACACACGTGTGAGGCGAGGGAAGGCGGAGAGGAGAGGAGGATTTGAATTTAAAAGTTGTTTTTTGATGGAGGAGGAATGTTCGGAAGAGGGAAGGGGGAAGGAAGGAAGAGGCCAGAGGGACTTTTATTTTTTATTTTTTCTTCTGGCAGGCAATTTTTTGTTTGTCTGTTTGTCCGTCTCTTCCCGCTTTCCTGTCTCTATCCCTTTTTCTGTCAGTTTTCCTATTTATATTCTCTCTCTCTCTCTCTCTCTCCCTCTCTCTTGCGCTCTATCCCCATCAATCTCGTTGTTCTTCTTCCTCGCTTGCCCCTTCCCTTGTGCCTTTATGTTCTCTGTTTGTCTGTCGCTTCTCTCTTTCCCCGCCCTGTTTGCTCTTTGACTATATTTTTTTCCTATCACTTTGCCCTTTATGCTCTCTCTCTCTCTCTCTCTCTTTCTCTCTTTCTCGCCCTTTATCTCATAAAATAAATAAAGTGTTCATTGGATATTGGTCACTAGTCATTGGTCATCGGACATTGGACATTGGCCGTTGGACATTGAACATTGGACATTGGGCGTTGGACATTGGACATTGGGCGTTGGACATTGGACATTGGACATTGGGCGTTGGGCGTTGGACATTGGACATTGGGCGTTGGGCGTTGGACATTGGACATTGGGCGTTGGACATTGGACATTGGACATTGGGCGTTGGACATTGGACATTGGGCGTTGGACATTGGACATTGGGCGTTGGACATTGGACATTGGGCGTTGGAAATTGGACATTGGGCATTGGGGACATTGTTTATGTTGTTACATTCTAAATTTTAAATCCCCAGCCTTGGTTGCCTGTTTCTTTCATTTACATAACCCAAACAGTTAGGCCTTTTTCTAAATCATGCATACTGTGGGTTGTTTTACCTTTTCAGGGCCAAAGTTCACAATTTTGGACCATCAAAAACTTTTTTCTTCTACATCTTCTTGCTTTTGGCAACTAATGGATTCATGAGTACATTTGCAAAAGCAGTGGATCCATGTGCAACCGTTGGGCAGATGGTTCAAAATAGTGAAGGTATTGCTCCCTCTCAATTTAGAGCATGTCTCCGTACTTTCCCGTACAGCCCACAAGAAGCAAAAACCGTGTTAAACATCATTTGGAAGATGCTTATCAAAGTGTACCCTTACACCGATTTTGCCATTCAGTCACCTGACATGCGACTCTACAGTAAAATTCGTCTTCGAAAGCAATTTATCCGAATACAGAACACAAACTATTCCAGCGATTTTGATTTCCATCAGGACATCATAAAGACTATCAACAATTTGAGAGATGCACACACGGGATGGAGTCCTGACTGTTATACAGTTGTTTCTGCTCTGAACGGCCTTCCTATGGTTCAAGTGTTTAACAGCGAAACAAATTCAACGGAGGTCAAAATTGCTTCCGTTTCAGGTAAATGACAAACCAAAATCTGTTTCTTCATGAGTCTTGCATTGGAACGCGTCGCGAAACTTTTCAAGGCTCTAAAAACATTTTCAGTACTAAAGCCGAATCTTTGTCTTTTCGGTCAGCTCATTATTTTAGACGTTGTAGTAAATATATTTTGATAGCTTTTCCAATAAATTCTAATATGGTCATCGTGTTTTTTCTGGATGTTTTTTGTGTTTTTCTAAATCTGGGTGTTTATCTTATTTAATTGGCAGTAATTAATTATTTAACGGAAAATCAGCCAGGAATCCTAAGTGTAACGGCTCAAGCATTAAACGTCGAAGACATAACTGTATTTGCGGGAGCCCAAGTGTTGAAAATCGACGGTCTAGATTCTGCGGATTACATTAAATGGAGAGCGAGTAAGGAGGGTAGTTATCGTAATTCACAATCACGTGTGAACGGCCTCTTTTTTCGGCTTCGCACTTTTGACAGTCAATATGGAAACTTGATGAGTCCTTCCATTTTTCCGGACAACGATACACTTACTCTTACAGTTCGTCGGTATGTATGGAAGTGCCACTTCTGGAATCATTTATTTGGGAATATTTCTCATTTTTTTTTATGATTGCTAATCCAAACATGGACGGTGGTTCCAATGTATTGTTCACATTTCACAAGTGGAACTAAATGATTGTAGAATCAATTCTTAGTTTCTTTGTGGTATTTTTTAGATTGAATGGAGCCCAAGTCAAACATTGGTACAGCTTCTTAAGATAAAATTGCCAGCCCAAAAAGGCGTTGAACAGAACTCCTCACAGCAAAACTGACATGCCATTTCCTTTCTATTGTCCTTTTTGTCTTTCCAGGAAAAATTCAACGAAATCGGAGGTCCTCCAAGTGCCTTACTACATAATATACAGAGGTGACAGTTATTTTAACAATAGTGAAGAATATTATAATGCCAATTGCCGGAAACAATCCCAATTGCTAGCCATGGCGGCATCTTTCGATAAGGATCCTACTAACTTTTTCACTTTTCTTGAACCGAGAAAAACACATTCACGACTTTTTTCTTTAGAATTGATGAAAGCTGGCCCCGGTGCAAGCGTAGAAATTTTGTCCGGCGCGGATGACTATGTGAAGGTATTCTCTGAACTAAAATTCAAGATTCTTTTTTCATTTTCTGAACGGTGTTTTGTTTTTAATAGTTAGGCGTTCTATTTGATGCAAGAGAAAATGACTAGAATAGTACTAGTAATAATAGAGCAGTAAAGGTGACTTGCAATTTCTCAAGGACTCAAGAACCGTTTGCATATCCAAATTGGATCGAGTAAGCTGGATACATTTCCCCATTTTAAATTTTTTCAATCTTTTACAATTCTCCTTTTTTGCAGGTGTATCTTTTGGAAGATAAGATTACTGCTGTTATGGCGATTCCCAGCTTTACTTTTAATGATAGTGCTCCTACTACTATACAGGGACTTACTACCGGATATTTCACAGTAAGGTTGTATTTCTATCCCAAAATTCATGTTTTTTTATTTGGGTGTACGGCTATCTTGTACTAAGATCACTGTATCTTTTAACATCAGTGAGAACATTTATCTCTTATCGGTTCTTATTATTCATATTCCAGACTGCTTAAGTTTTTCATTTTCCTTATTTTGACTTCTCTGTACTCAATATTTGTCTCCGTCATTAATTAATGTCTCTCTTATTGCAAGCTTTTGCAAGCTTTTATTATAAATGTAAATCTTCGGAAAAAAACAAAATAATTTGATGGTTTGGATATGTGAACTTTACGTTTAACTATTTGTTTCATGGATCCGAAAACCCATCCCAGAATCTCTTAAATTTGATAGTTCCAAGATAACTAAGTTACCATCTTATTTCTAAACACACTTTTCCTGTTTGCGTTAATCAATCAAATTAAAAAAAGAAAAAATGTTCCCAAAACTGTTTTCCAGAAATTCTGGCGCCGCTCGGAAGATAGCTACCACTTATCTAAAGTTTACCCTACCAAAATAAAATATATCTTTCCTTCCGAAAATGTTTACAGATCGTGCTGCGAGATTGATAATAGAAATTAGGAAGAGATTTTCCTAATGTGTTCCGATCAACCCGAAATGTTCTCTTTGCTGAAATGTTTTTTTGTTTTTGAAATGTTTTGCAGAAATTCTGGAGCCTCTCGTCTGATTATAGACCTTAGCGACAATGGCGGTGGAATTGCCCAAACCGCAGCTTTTCTGACACAATTATTTTTCCCTGATAAATTTCCTGGATTCTTATTGCAATTCAAAGCAAACAGTTTTGTACAAGAAGCTTACAAAAAAGCATCGAAATCGAAAACAGCGACGGATTCTAATTACGATTATCGAAGTGGCACTTACGCTAATAGCGACGGGACACCGATAAAAAGTCCCTCGGATTTTTTTTATCCCTTAGTAAATAAAACCGTAAACAACAATACTTCGCCATATTCATCTCTCATCCACTTTTCCAATTTATTAACTAGCGAAAATGCAGAATATTTCGGGTTTGACATTCCCACGGAACCCATTTTTCCGAAAAACAAAATTATGATTGTAAGTAACGGTCTTTGTTATTCCACTTGCGCGCTATTTAGTTACCAAATGGTACAATTGTACAATGTGACAGCTGTTAGTGTGGGTGGAAAGGACAATCCCAATCCGTTTCAAATTGGAGATGGAGCCGTCGGATTTGTCACAGATTCTGACACATTTTACACTACGGAAGTTGTCGGTTTAAACCTTACGGAGAGTCAATATGCGCCTCCTCTTTTACCCATTCCCGGAGTATTACGTTTTGTCGTAGCTCAAGCTTACGGACCCGAAAGTTCAATTATTCCCCAAGAGTTTATTTATGTCCCTGGACGTTTTAAAATACGATATACGGAAGCGAATGTGGCGGACGAAAAGCTTGTTTGGAAAGAAGCGGCGAAGTTCTTTCAGTAGTTAGAGCGAGAGAGGGAGAGAGGGATAGAGAGAGAGAGAGAGAGAGGCAGAGGGAGAGGTAGAAGCAGAGGGGGAAATACAGGGAGAGAGATGGAGGGTGAGAGAGGGAGGGAGAAGAAAGGAGAGGAAGAGCAGGGAGGGGGGAGGGGGGAGGGGAAGACATAGATGGAGGGGAAGGTGCACTTGTAGAGAAAGTAGAGTAATTTATGGCTGTGAATGAAAGCCAGCTCAATTGGTTTGTCCGTTTGTGGATTATAAAAGCAATAATATTTATGGAATCCGTTTTCAGGAGTCAATTTTTATCCTATTTTCTTGTCCTATTTTATTATCCTGTGCCACTTCCATTTTGGATTTTTTTTTTAAATGGATATTAAAATTGCCAAAAAAATCATATGATGGTGCACTTGTGAAACAATAAAGAAAAAAAAATCACTAACAAAATAAAAACTCTTTTTTTGGAGTGAATTTTAGGGTGGATTGATTTAAAGGCCATATGCAGTAGCCACCAAAGAAAGAAAATATATAAAATGGCGATTTTGATCCCAAAAAAGTCGTTTTACAGACGTTTTTGACAATTTTTGGGGTGAAAATAACCTGCTTTGATAATTTTTTGAATGTTATTATTTCAGCTAGATGAGGAATTTCCATTCCTAAGCTCCAATAAAACCGTTTTTAGTACCGATCGAGATTTCGAATCAAAAACTATAATTTTTTTCTATTTGTGTTATAAATAATCCAAAAATCATCAAAAAGACTTTCCCATTACCAAATAGTACACCAAAGTACGGCGATAACCAATAAAAATAACTCTTTGTGTTCTACATTTTTGAAAACGACATTTAAAGAAATTTCCAACAATGCATAATACATGCATAAAAAGTATAATTACCTCTACATCCACTTCAAAAAATATTGCTTAACACTTGGCCTGTATGTCTCCGAATATGCGGTACGAGTATTCCGAATATTCGGCAGCCTGGAACAAAAAACGTTCAGATCCGAGACGGTGTTCACTTGAAGTACGGTTCCGAATCAAAACCAAAAAAGTTTGGTCCGGCTGAAACGAAATTTGTCGTGTAGCGGTCGGACTTCGTTACAAGACCAAATTTAGATTATTTCATTTTTTTGTCCTTTACCGGTCGTTTCTACGACTAGAAATAGGTATCGCCACGTCACGTAAGATGACGACAGGTCCAGAAAGTGAGGTGTGTGCCCACGTAACGAAACTTTTGAATGTTACTTTGGATTTTAGCGCAGACCTTACGGTGTACTTTTCAAAGTGTTCCTATGGGGGTGTCCCCATGTAATCGGTACTTTGATAAAATATTTTGGACTGTAGTGAAGATTCTTCGTACTACTTTGAAGAGCGTCCCAATGTGCGAAAATGAAATCGGAACTTTGACATGTGACGGTTGTAGACGTAGGTACAACTTTGTGACGATTGAAGGCGACTACGAAACCTCCGACGATTGGTGACGCCAACAAAAACAGCGACAGTGGTAGACGCCTAGATTTTGGTGAAATTGTAGATGTTTAGGGTTTGGTGATATTGTGACGTCACGCTCACTTGTGACAACGTCGACGTCACTGATTCAAGAACTTTCAGCCATGGTTTCCCGATTTCGTTTTTTCTACTTTTCTCACTCGACTTGCCATTAAAAAAAACCTAAAAAATGTCAGAAAAAATATTTTTAAAATATCTTTCATTTTATACCAATATTGTTGTGTCTCATTTTAAAAGTGTGAGATACAAGCAATAGTGTGAGAGGGAGAGAGGAGAGGCGACGACGTCGAAAAATTATGCAAAGGACCCATGAATGCAAGTGGAAGTCCGAGACCCCTGCAAAGTCTTTTCCGTACATAGCGCGTGACGGCCACGGATCAAAATAGCGAGGACTCTCCCTCGTCCAAAAATTTTACAAATCGTGTGGAGCGTGCGTGGTTCGTTTCATTCGCTGTTTGGGTGGTACCTGAGCTAAAATCACCCCCTCGAGGTGATTTTGGAAAAAGTTTTTTTTTGGGCTGGATTCTCTTGCCCGGGGGTCGAAAGGGGAAAACGCCAAAATGCATTCGCATGACGACAAACACGCCGTACATGCAAAGTATGAATTGACGTTCACTCTACTTTGGTAAAAATGATTTTTTCGTACGGCTAAAGTTTTTGTCAAAGTTCCCTGAAAAAAAGGGCAAAAAGACAGAGAAAAGTAGATACTTTAACACATGGGACACCCCCTAACAACTTTGACTGGCAAAATATTGTAACGATGGTTAAAAAAGTGTTGCGCTTGCGAACGTCGACCGTCATAAAAAAAAAACAATTCACACGGCCGGCGCAGGTTAACTGTAACAAAACTGCGGCTACCACATAAATAAAATGGTTGCGCGCAAGTAGTTTCTCCTTTCACGTGACCTACAATGCGAGCGCACATGCTAACATTCAACTTGGCCGCAAAAATGAAATTTAATCATGAACCGTTACGTTGAACTTGGACACAAATTAAGGGACGGCGTCATATATATAAATTAACTCGCACGAAACGAAATAAACTTCGTACAAGATAAGAAAGCGTACTCGCGTAAGAAATATTGATGAAACTAAATGATAAAAACGCGCGAAGTCACGCGACCAAATGAAGCCACACTATTTACGAATAAGCATTCCTACATTGAGAAACGTACTTCACATTGATTCAGCCACACTATTTATGAATCAACATTCCTACATTGAATATGAAAAAAGTGAGCTCACGTGAAGTGAGAAACTACCTGAGCGCATCCATTTTATTTGTATGTGGATGCCGCAGTTTTGTTACCGTTAACCTGCGCCAGCCGTGTGAATTGTTTTTTTATGACGGTCGACGTTTGCAAGCGCGACACTTTTTTAACCGTCGTTACATTATTTCGCCAGTCAAAGTTGTTAGACGGATTGACCATCAAATCTGAACTCGAAGGTACGTAACTTGTACTAATCTGTACTTCAAATGTACAATTTTTGACAACTAACTGCGCGTCCTTTTCTCCCAACGAAACATGTGCTCTACACCATATGCTAAGCATAGTTTGACATTTTTTTTTTTTTAATTACTAAATGCCTTGATCTCTCCAGTCCTGTTGGCTTTTAGTTTCAATTATCAAGAGTCACCTGTCTTGGATTTCATCTCCCTTTCAACCGCCGTTGCAGGATTGAAACAATAAAATAATTTATGAGAAAATGTACTTTTTTGTGTTGTGTCTCGGCGTCGACAGTGACGAGCAATGGTCTTTTGTTTGTGGATCTTTTTTTTGGCTTTCTAGCTCTCTTTAACCATTAGCATTTTTCTTCAGTTAGTTGTTTATGGGAGTGCCGCAATCAGATCATATGCAATTTCTTTCAGTTTGAGAGGCTGAAAAAAACTATGTCAATCAAAACATCATGTCGTCAAAGGTAGCAGTAACCCTCTTCCAAGTGGCAAAACCAAAATGACGGTTCCTCTAAGATAAAGAACTAAAATATACAGTCTTAGGGCGTGTCCCCATGTGTGTTGAAATAAAAGGTATTTTCTAGGTTATTTAATTGATTTAATTAGAAGCATGAAAAAGCAGAGGCAGCCTGCTTCTAGCTTCTCTCTCTAGCCTCCATACTTGTCGTAGTCACTGAAGGCTAGAGAGGAAGCTAGAGCCATGGCTGCAAGGCAGATCCTTGGTAAACTCACCAAAAGGATTGACGGACCCAGGATTTGAGTAGTCACTAAAGGCTGGAGAGGAAGCTAGAGCCATGGCTGCCCATGCTCCTTAAAGAGTTAGAAGGCAGATCCTTGGTAAACTCACCAAAAGGATTGACGGACCCAGGATTTGATCTTGGTACCTACCGTGCGTCAAAGAAGCCGTTAGTCTTACCCTGTAGTCTAAGACCTGAAGTATATAGGGTACGATAGCTACTTAAACATGACGAAATAAAGAAGTTCAGTTTTCTGACAAACAGACCACAATCACACAGACATAGTTAAATAGAGTTACACAGAAAAGTACTGATTATATATTAACGGCTATAAATTAAGGCCGACATCAATCTAACGGCGGAGAAAGAAGTCGGCATCGCGGAATGGTTGATTTGGCGGTTTGTTATCATTGCCACAACGGGTGTCACGTGGCAGCATAACATTGGATGACGGAATCTCCGGGACATACTATGGCGAACTCGGACATAGCAGGCGTTGTCTTTCTAGCCATGTCGTACAATGACCGTACAAAAAGTACTCCGGACCAAGTACCTTTTTGTACTGTACGCTCAATTGATTGGCTCCGTATATCAGTAGAAGAGAGTCTAGAGAGGGGTTTAGGACTTAGAAAATTAGAGGTAGCCGCCTCTCTCCCAAAGAGCTCATGTATAAAAGGTCATCTTTGACCATTTATAATTTACTGCTCAGGGGAGCAAATTCAAGGATTCTTTTTGTGGCAGACTCAGGGGAGTCAATTTTTCCAAAGTAGTGCACTTTGGTTTGTTTGTATACTGTCTGGCTGTCAGCTATACTCGTACAAAGACCAAGGGTTTGAGATCATCATAGAGGCTTCTGGTAAGCTGCCTATTCTGAGTACCAATGGAGGTCTCAGAGTCGCACGTTATGGGCCCACCCTCTAGGGTGCCCATATTCATTGGGACTGAGGTAAACTACTGGGAAAGTATGATAATAGGAGCCCTATGTGAGAAAATATTTTGGGGAATAGTTAGTGGGCGAGTGAAGCGCCCATCCGGTCCCGCTAACCCTCCAGGTTGAAACTCTGAGACCTCCATAAGTCCTCAGAGTGGACAGCTTCCAAGAAGCCTCTAGGATAATCCTGACCCCTTTGTGTTTAAGCAAAAATAACTGCCACCCTGGCAGACAAAAACTCTGACCAACTTCACCCCTGTGAAGACAAGACTCCCCTGAGTCGATAGCAAAAAGAATCTCTGAATTTGCTCCCCTGAGCATTAAGTTATGGAGGGTCAAAGTTGACCTTTTGTACAGAAGCTCTCTGGGAGAGAGGGTCCTATCTTCTAATTTTTCTAAGTCCTATCTCTCTCACAGACTCTATCTACTGATGTACGGAACCAATCAGAATTGAGTTCCGTACGCAAAAGTACAGCTGCCGGTGTACTTTATGTACGGACATTGTACGACATGGCCAAAATGTCGACACATGTCAAATCCGGATTCGGTGCCATAATCTCCGGAGTTTCCACAATCCAACGGAATTTTGCCACGCGTCATCCGATCTGGCGATGGCCATAAACCGCCGAAATCTTCCTCCGCGATCTCGGCGCTAATCCCGGCCGTCCGATTAAATTCGGCTTTAATCGTAGCCGTAATAAATGCATGCGCGGTATTTGTTTCATTTACGAAACAAATGCGCGGTACTGATTTATGTCCGTACCGTAAGTCGTACATTACATATTACTGGATCTATGTATCCCGTAATTAATTCTAGTTAAATGGTTTATCGCTTGTATACATATATAAATAATTATCAAACTATATGCTAGGTAACACTACCGCTAGATGAAACGGCTTGGGCTACCGGCTACATTGTGTCTGCCGGCCGGCAGGTACAAGGATCAAATCCTGCCGCCGGCACATACATTTTAATTAAATATATAAACCCTAATATAAAATTCCCGTAAACCTCAGGATAGCCAAGGTAGCCATGGCTCTAGCTTCCTCTCCAATTTCTCAGTGACTGCGACAAGTTTGAGAGTTGGAGAGAGAAGTTAGAGATAGACTGCCTCGACTTCTATATTTCTTTTCAGACCTAGAAAATACTAATAAAACCATTAGTTTCTACACTCCCCTTATTTTCTAGTCAATCTTTAATTTCAGACCACACTTCTCCCTGCAAAAAATTAGCTTAGGGGAAGGCACAGGTTTGGTCATCATATCTGCTACCATCTCACTATCTGGTCTGTACTCTAAACTGATTATTTTGTTTTCTACTTTCTCTCTAACAAAGCTGAGTCTGATGTCCATGTGTTTGGCTTTAAAATGGTGTTTAGGATTGGCAGAAATAGCGATTGCTGCCTGATTATCACAAAATATTTTCTGCACACCACTCTTAAGGTGACCAAGCTCACCAAGCAAAGACTTGACCCACATCAATTCTTTTACAGCAGAGCAAGAGGCCATATACTCAGCCTCCATGGTGGACTGAGCAATAACCTTTTGCTGTTTGCTACTCCAACAGCAAGCCCCATCACCCACATATAATACATATCTAGAAGTACATCTCCTCATCGGAGCATCACCATAACTGGCATCACTCCAAGTAGTGATGTCAGTATTCTCCCCACCCAAATGCAACCATAGATCTCTAGTTCCTACCAAGTATCTAAAGACTCTCTTAGCTGCCTCCCAATCCTTTTTAGTGGGAGCATTTAGACTTCTACTCAGCACTCCTACAGCTGCAGCTAAATCCGGCCGGGTACAATTCATAAAATAGATTAGACTTCCCACTACTTGCCTGTAAGGAATAGTCTGCATGAACTTCTGTTCTTCAGGAGATAATTCCTCGTCTAAGACTATGACTCCTTCTTCCTCACTCCCCTCACTTCCCTTCTTCAATTCCATTGGAGTTGTGCAACTATTAGCTTTATCCATTTGAAATTTTTCAAGCATGTTTCCTATTGCTTCCTTTTGAGTCAATCTTATAATTTTTCTTTTTCGGTCTCTCTCTACTTGAATTCCCAAAATATATTTTGCTTCCCCCATATCCTTCATTTCAAATCTCCCCTTAAGATCGGTTTTCAGTTTATTAATTTTTTCCATTGATTTACTTAAAACAAGCAAATCATCAACATAAATTGCAATAAATATAAAACCTTCCTCATCTTCGAAAACATAGATTGAGTGATCTGAGCTGATCCGAATATATCCTAGACCGGTAAGAAACTCATCAAGCTTCTTATTCCACTGTCGGGGCGCCTGTTTCAAACCATAAAGAGATTTAATCAGCCGGCATACCTTACTCTCCTCTCCTTCTTCCACAAACCCTTCGGGTTGTCGCATGAAGATCTCCTCTTCTAATTCTCCATGCAAAAAGGCTGTTTTGATGTCCATCTGGTGCACTTCCATGTCTTCCGCCGCTGCTAAACAGAGAAGTATGCGGACCGAGGGAAATCTGACCACCGGGGCAAAGGTTTCCTCGTAGTCAATTCCTTCCTTTTGTGTAAATCCCTTTGCCACTAATCTGGCCTTGTAGCGCTCGATTGTGTTATCTGGGTTCAGTTTCAGTTTGAAAACCCACTTACAACCGATTGGTTTTCGGTTAGGTGGACAGTCCACCAGCTCCCAAGTATCGGCTGTTATGATTGAAGCCATCTCCTCATTGATGGCTGTCTTCCACCGGTTTCTTTCTGGACAAGTCATCGCCTCTCGATAAGTTTGAGGTTCATCTTGATGAGATAGTTTAGTTACCTTGTTATTAACCTGTTTTTCTTGCAGTCTTTTGCTACTTCTCCTCCCTCCCTCAAAATCTGAGGCCGGAATAGATGGTTCTCGTGGATTCTTTCGAACAAACTCGGCTTCTCCCCTATCCCTTGATTCCGAATCAATTTCCACCACGTCTTCCGCTTCGAGTAGAGTTGTCACTGGAGTTTCCACAGCCGAGTCCTTTTCGGTCTGATTTGTTCCTGCAAGAATGTCATCGTCTCTAAAACCTGGATAGTTAGGAAGCTCAAAGTCATCAGAATTTTCTGACTCAAATCTGATTTTTACTGACTTTGTATATTTGAAGGGATCCACAGACTTTCCTTCATCCATAACTACTAGATGCTTTACTAAGATTATATCTTCTCTTTTTAGATCATAAACTCTATATCCTTTAACATCCTCATCATATCCTAATAAGTATCCCGGTTTTCCCTTAGGATCTAGCTTCCAATTGGACCGATCAGTATCTAGACTGAATACTTGACTGCCGAAAACCTTTAAATGAGATAAGTCTGGTTTCCGGCCTGTCCATCTCTCATAAGGTGTTTGATCTTTTATAGCTGAAGTAAGAACTCTATTTTTGAGGTAATTAGCACAGTTCATTGCTTCTGCCCAAAACCTTTTTCCTATCTTCTTATCCGACAACATACTTCTAGCACTATCACTTAGTGTTCTATTTAACCTTTCAGCTACCCCATTCTGTTCAGGATTTTCTGGCACTGTCTTTTGGTGTTGAACCCCATCTTCCCTCAAAAAATCCTCAAACTGGTTAGAAGTATACTCTCCACCATTGTCACTCCTTACTCTCTTGATTGGAGTTTCATGGATTTTTTCGCTCCATGCTTTATATTGTCTAAAACAATCCTCAGCTTCTGACTTGTTTTTCAAAAAATATACTCGGGAATACCGAGACCAATCATCAGTTATAGTCATCATAAATCTCTTCCCCCCCGGTGAGGGCACTCTAGCCGGTCCCCAAATATCTGTGTGTACTAGATCTAGAAGTTTTTCTCCCTTGTAGGTGGCTGTTTTTGGAAAGGGTAATCTGTGTGCTTTACCTTGAGCACACCCACTACAATCACTTATATCATCACTCTCACTGAACTGAATCCCTTCCACCACTCCCATCTTTTTCATCTCTCTTAACTTATCTAGATTCACATGCCCAAGCCTCTTATGCCACATCATAATATCATGAACACCAGCATAATAAAGTTTCTTCGTTTCATTACTTAAGATCAGCCTAAACATCCCATGGCTACCTTTCTCAGCAATGAAATAGACATCCTCCTCAAAACTAGCAGTAAAGACTCTTTCCCTAGTGCTAGTGAAAAAACCCTTATCATCTAATACTGATGTAGAGATAAGGTTTTTGTTCAGCTCCGGAATAAACAATACATCGGAGAATGTTAATATGGATGTCTTTCCTTCAACTAACACTTTCAGATCTACCGATCCTACAAGAGTAGTGGTGACTATCCTCCCATCCCCGTACTCTATCTCTACGGTGGGAATCTTTCTTATCTTAGTGAACAGGTGTCTATCCTTACACATGTGCATTGAGGCACCTGAATCTATAATCCAGCCTGCTTCACCTTTCAATCCACCGTAAGCACATTTCTGCCTTCGTGGAATTTCAACCTCAGTTTTCGCCTCCAACTCCTCATCCAAAAGGAGCTCATCGTCCTCGTCCTCGGATTCCGCCTCAAGTACCTGTGTGACAAGGGCCTTTTTCTTTCCTCTCGGGGTACCACCGGTCCGCCCCTCCTTTAACCGAAGCTCGGTTAGCTTGGTGCACTCTGCCATATAGTGCCCAGGTTTCTTACAAAAATGACATAAACCTTTGGGAGCCCTTGGTTCGAACTCGCCAACCTGTTTTTCCCGCTCCCTACCCCCATAGTTTCTGACTGGTTTCCGGGAATCCTTGTTCCTCCAATCGGTCGCTGTTGCCAAGGCTTGGCCACTCTTTCCTCCCCTTCGGATCTCAATCGTATTCTCTCGAACGAGAATCATCCCTACCACTGAGTTCCATATCCACCTTGAGTCCGGCAAGTCCTGCACACGGTTGACTATGTTCTCGAACTCATCAGGTAACTTCATTAGTAAACAGTTAACTTTTTCTTTTTCACTAAAAACTTTACTCGCACTCTCTAGCTCCATGAAGAGTGTAGCAAGCTCATTGCAAAAATCCAACATATTTCCCCCTTTGTATACATACTCCTTAACTTTCTGATCAGCCAACTGTTGTTGCTGAATCGTACCACTTCGGTACATCTCTATGAGAGCCATCCAAAGATCGGATGCCCTCTCTACCTGCAAATGAGGACATGCAAGTCCTTGAGTGAGATGGCGTAGGATGAAGTGCTTTGCCGCCATATTGTTGAAGTCCCAGGTTTCAATATCATTCTCCTCGTTCCTCGGAATAGGTGACATGAATGCTAAACCAGTTGCTATTGGTGTGGTCGCCTCCTTCTCCTTTCCTTTGTCCACCACCTCTCCTTCCTTTGTTTCCTCCGTTGAAGGTGAATCCTCTTTCCTGGTGAATCTGCTTCCTTTAAACCCTAGAGGAATTCCAAGACTTGATGGACGCCCCAATCGTCCACTCACTATCCCCCAAAACCTTTTTTCGCATAGAGCTCCTATCATCATACTTTCCCAGTATATGAAGCCAGTTCCATTAAATATTGGCACCCTAGAGGGTGGGCCCATAACCTGAAACTCTGAGACCTCCATAAGTCCTCAGAGTGGACAGCTTCCAAGAAGCCTCTAGGATAATCCTGACCCCTTTGTGTTTAAGCAAAAATAACTGCCACCCTGGCAGACAAAAACTCTGACCAACTTCACCCCTGTGAAGAGAAGACTCCCCTGAGTCGATAGCAAAAAGAATCTCTGAATTTGCTCCCCTGAGCAGTAAGTTATGGAGGGTCAAAGTTGACCTTTTGTACAGAAGCTCTCTGGGAGAGAGGGTCCTATCTTCTAATTTTTCTAAGTCCTATCTCTCTCACAGACTCTATCTACTGATGTACGGAACCAATCAGAATTGAGTTCCGTACGCAAAAGTACAGCTGCCGGTGTACTTTATGTACGGACATTGTACGACATGGCCAAAATGTCGACACATGTCAAATCCGGATTCGGTGCCATAATCTCCGGAGTTTCCACAATCCAACGGAATTTTGCCACGCGTCATCCGATGTGGCGATGGCCATAAACCGCCGAAATCTTCCTCCGCGATCTCGGCGCTAATCCCGGCCGTCCGATTAAATTCGGCTTTAATCGTAGCCGTAATAAATACATGCGCGGTATTTGTTTCATTTACGAAACAAATGCGCGGTACTGATTTATGTCCGTACCGTAAGTCGTACATTACATATTACTGGATCTATGTATCCCGTAATTAATTCTAGTTAAATGGTTTATCGCAAGAATACATATCTAAATAATTATCAAACTATATGCTACGTAACAATACCTCTAGATGAAACGGCTAAGGCTACCGGCTACTTCCTGTCTGCCTGCCGGTAGGTACAAGGATCAAATTCTGCCGCCGGCACATACATTTTAATTAAATATATAAACCCTAATATAAAATTCCCGTAAACCTCAGGATAGCCAAGGTAGCCATGGCTCTAGCTTCCTCTCCAATTTCTCAGTGACTGCGACAAGTTTGAGAGTTGGAGAGAGAAGTTAGAGATAGACTGCCTCGACTTCTATATTTCTTTTCAGACCTAGAAAATACTAATAAAACCATTAGTTTCTACACAGGTTTGCAAGAAGAAGATTTGGTAGGAAACCAGATCCACCGCCATCAGATGACTGAGAGGACGGAGAAAGCATCGTAATGGTAAAAGGGAAAGAAAAAGAGAAAACCACACCTATTGCAACCGGATCTGCTTTCATGTCTCTTATTCTGAGGAATGAGGAGAATGACATCGATACCTGGGACTACAACAACATGGCAGCGAAGCACTTTGTCCTCTGTCATCTCACACAAGGACTCGTAGGTCCTCATTTGTAGGTGGAAAGGGCATCCGAACTGTGGGATGTGCTTATAAAGGTGTACCGTAGCGGTAGTATTCAAGAACACAAGCTAGAAAATCAAAGGATCAATGGATACTTTCACAAAGGAGAGAAGATGCTCAATTCTTGCAACGAGCTGGCTAAACTATTCATGGAGTTAGAATGTGCCGGAAAAGTAGAAACGGAGAAGGCAAAGGTTCACTGCTTACTCATGAAACTACCTGATGAGGATGAGAACATTGTAAACGACGTACATGATCTGCCGGACTCCAGGTGGATATGGAATTCGGTAGTTGGTATGATCATCGTCCGAGAGAACACAATCGAAATCGGGAGGGGAGTTAAGAGTGGACAAGCCTTGGCGGCCGGAGCAAGTTGGAGAAACAAAGATTCACGGAAACCCCTTGGAAGTCATGGAGGGGAAGACTAGAAAAGTCACTCTGATGAGTCGGGAACAAAGGGACCCAAGGGGCCTTGTCATTTTTGCATGAAACTCGGGCATTACATGGCGGAATGTACCAAACTGATCGAGCTTCGGATGAAGGAGGGGCAAACCGAGGGTCAGACACGAGGAAAGAAAAAGGCACTTGTCACACAGGTACTCGAGGACGAATCCGATGAGGAGGACGTCGAGCTTTTTTTGGATGAGGAGTTGGAGGCAAAGACAGAAGTCGAAATCCCACAAAAGCAAAAATGTGCTTTCGGTGGACTGAAAGGTGAAGGAGGTTGGATTGTGGATTCAGGTGCCTCCATGCACATGTGCAAGGATAAGCATTTGTTTACTAAGCTGAGAAAGATCCCTACAGTAGAGATTGAATATGAAGATGGGGAGGGGTGACCACTACTTATGGAGGATCGGTAGATCTGAAAGTCATAGTGGAGGGAAAAACCGCAATAGTTACGTTCTCCGATGTATTGTTTATCCCGGGGTTAAACATAAACCTTATCTCTACATCTGTACTAGATGATAAAGGATTTGAAACTAGCACCAGAAAAGGAGTCTTTACAGCTAGCTTTGAGGAAGATGTGTATTTTACTACTGGGAAAGGTAGCCAAGGAATGTTCAGGCTTGCTTTAACTAATGAAAAACTTAAAATTTACTATACTGGTGTCAATGATATTATGTTGTGGCATATGAGACTTGGGCATGTGAATCTAGAAAAGTTAAAAGAAATGAAAAAGTTGAGAGTAGTTGAAGCGATACGCTTTGGGGAAAATGATAATGTGAGTGATTGCAGTGGGTGTGCCCAAGGTAAAGCACACAGATTACCATTCCCAAAGGAAGCAACTTATAAAGGAGAAAAGGAGAATGATGTTGGACTATTGCACCAATCTCTCTTGTCTATACATAGAGATGGAAAGTGCCAGATGGACAGGCACTATGAAGATGAAAGTTAACACTCTCATCATGAAGTTGCCGGAGGAGTATGAAAATATAGTGTACCGAGTGCAACAAAAGGATGATAGTGCTTGGAAGTGGAGCAACGTGGTTCGAATGATACTTATACAGGAAAACACCATTGAGATGCGAAGAGGAGGAAAGAGCGTTCAAGCTCTAGCTGTCGGAACGGACCGGTGGAGGAAGGATCCGAACAAGCTGTACAACAACTTCAAAGGGGAAAAGGATCAATCTTGAGAACCGATGACTCCAAAGGGCCTTTGTCATTTCTGCAAAAAGCCGGGGCACTTCATAGCTGATTGCATCAAACTATCGGAGTTGAGGCTTCAAGAAAATCGTGGAGGTGGATCCTCTGGAGGGAAGAAGAAAAGATCTGATGGCAGAATTATCTGGAAGTCTGCATGTGTGTTCCTCTTTGTATTTTTAATATTGTCACAAATTTGCAGGTCTATTTTGTGCGTGATCTGTGTTTTACTTCATTGTGAAGTTAGTCTGTTTAATCAAAGTTCTGGCAGACTGTTTTTTCTGCAACTTTGACTAGATGATGTGATCACTCTGATAATTATTTTTGTCTGAAACATTGTAAGGTTATTCTATAGCCTATATACTATCTGTAAGTGTAGTTTCAAGTTGTTTTGTTAATTTTGTTGAATTCTGTGTGTATCCAAAGTAGGCTGTTTTTGGGGTAGTCTGTGATGCTTCCGAGGGTGCATCCATGGCTAGAAATGGCTATGGACAACAAAGAGATGACATTCGGTCATGGAAATTTCGAGGAATGTACGGACGAGTGAAAAGCAGACACGCGTCCGCTTAATAGCCTTGTCGTACATAGGCCGTACAAAAGGTACACCGCCAATAGTACTTTTTGGTACGGTACAGAAATCTGATTGGTCCGTACTTCAGTAGATAGAAGTTATTAGAGGGAATCACGACTTAGAAAATTTTGGTAGGTAGTCACCTCTCCCTTTGAGAGTTTGTACAAATTGGCATTTTTACTGCCTCATAACTTATCGGCTGGTTGGCCGTTTTGAGTGATTCTTTTTGCTACGGACTCAGGGGAGTTCAAGCTGCATAGGGGTGTTGTCAAACTATCATTTTGCTATCCTGGACAGCAGTGGTTGTGGCTTGAAGTGGGTTAGTTAAATACTATCTAGAGGCTTCCTATATTTTGTGGTCCAATGGAGGACACATAATTGCAGGTTATGGGCCCACCCTCTAGGGTACCCACCTTCAATGGATCTGGGTTCATCTATTGGGAAGCCATGATGATGGGAGCTTTGTGCGAAAAACGATACTAGGGTATCGTTAGTGGACAAATGAAACGTCCACCTTTGGGAACTCCACCAGGATTTGGAGGAGTAAGGTTTCCTGCAACAACGGCTGCCTCAACGGAGGAGGTAGATGATGGGGACAACAGTGTGTCCGAAAATGGGAAAGGGAAAGAGACACCCCTCACTCCTATTGCCACAATCCCGGGATCGGCGACCGTGAAGACCGCAGATTACGATACTCAAATGTGGAAGGATGTAAACATGGCTGCCAAGAACTTTATTCTGAGGCACCTCACTCAAGCTTTGGCCACTCCTCATCTTCACATTTACAAGGCCGAGGAGTTGTGGGTGGGTTTGTTGGAGATTTATAGAGCTGGAACTATTCAGGAGCTCCAGTTGGCTGAGCAAAAGCTAGTGAGTTTTACTTACAAAGGAGGAAAGATGTTACATTACTGTTATAATCTTTCTTGTTTGTATATGGAGATGGAAAGTGCTGCATGGACAGGTACAATGAAAATGAAAGTTAACACTCTTATTATGAAGTTACCAGATGAGTTCGAGAATCTAGTGTATCGAGTACAGGAAATGATTGATAGTTCATGGAAATGGAACACAGTGGTCAGGATGATACTTGTGCAGGAAAACACAATGGAGATTAGGAGAGGAGGGAAGAGCATTCAAGCTCTAGCAGCAAGAGGGGATCGATGGGGGAAGGACCCAAAGAAACCTTACAAAGGGGAAAGAGATCATTCTGGAGGGCCGAGGCCCCCAAAGGGTCTTTGTCATTTTTGCAAAAAACCGGGACACTTCATCGCACATTGTGTGAAGCTGTCGGAGCTAAGGCTCCGAGAGAACCGCGGAGGGGGTTTTTCCGAGGGAAGAAAAAGGCACTTGTGGTTACAAAAGTGACAGGAGAAACCGAGGATGAATCCTCTGAGGAGGATGGGGAGCTTCTTCTTAACGAGGGCCTAGAGGAGAAAGAGATCTTTTGGAGACAGAAGTGTGCCCTTGGAGCAATTCGGGAAGCTCCACAAAAAGGATGGATTATCGACTCAGGTGCATCCATGCATATGTGTTGTGATAAACAACTCTTCACTAAGCTTAGAAAGATCCCTACTGTAGAGATAGAGTATGGGGATAGGAGAGTGATTACTACAGATCTAGTGGGATCAGTAGATCTCAAAGTCTTAGTGGAAGGTAAGACTTCTATACTTACATTCTCAGATGTACTATACCTTCCTCAGCTGAGTAAAAATCTTGTCTCTACGTCTGTCCTAGATGACAAGGAGTTTGATACATTCACTAGTGTAACAGACGCAACAATACACCACAACACGTCACAGTGCACTTCGGAAGACACCAAGGATCTTCCCGTAGCAACAACATGAGCACACAGAACTCACAGACAAGGTTGCGCTTTATTACTTGAAAGAGAGTACAAGGTTGCGCTAGTTGTGTAGGTCTACTTGAGGTGTCATTCACTGGGTCTTATTCGACTATTTAAACTAACAAACTGCTAGTCAACCTAGTACTATACAGCTGTACACGTGAACCTTCACGGTCAACCAAGATCTATCGAAAACTTCCTTCTAGAACTATACAGCTCAATCTACATTCTGCGGCGTTGCTATGTTACGCTGCTACGCTGCTGCGCTACTAAGTTGCTACGCCGCTAAGTTGCTATGTTGCTATGCTGCGCTGGTCTGGAATCGTAGCTACGCTGCTTTGGAATTGCAACTGCGCTGCTCTGAAATCACAACTATAGCAGCATAGCCCTAGCCACTAAGTACCCAATTCTGTAACCCTGTTACAACTAAAAAGGGAGTCTTTACAGCTAAGTATGGAGATGAAGTTTACTTCATGGGAGATAAGGGTAGCCAAGGAATGTTTTTGCTTAACTTGAGTAATGAAAAGAATAATGCTTATTATGTTGGTGTCCCTAAGTTGATGATTTGGCATAAACGGTTGGGGCATGTGCATTTTGATAGGTTGAGGGAAATGAAAAAGCTTCGGGTAGTAGAAGGCATTCAGTTTGGGGATAATGAAATGATGGATGATTGTAGTGGCTTTGCTCAAGGTAAGGCTCACAAACTTCCTTTTCCCAAAGCCGCCACATATAGAGGTGAGAAAGTATTAGATTTGGTCCACACAAATATTTGGGGACCTGCAAAAGTACCTTCGGTTGGAAAAAAGAGGTTTAAGATGACAATAACCGATGACTAGTCTAGATACTCTAGAGTCTACTTTCTAAAAACAAAGTGTGAAGCATCAACTTACTTCAAAGAATATAAAGCCAGGAGTGAGAAGTTGCATGAAACCCCTATTAAAAGGATAAGGAGTGATAACAGGGGAAAATATACCTCTAACCAGTTTGCAGCACCAGAAAAATGTACCATGCAACCTGGAACAAAATGGGGTAGCTGAAAGGTTGATTCAAACACTAGGAGATAGTGCATGCAGTATGTTGGTAGACAAGAAAATAGGAAAGAGATTTTGGGCAGAAGCAATGAACTGTGCCAACTACATTAAGAATAGAGTCCTTACCTCAGCTATAAAGGGAGTGACACCTTATGAGAGATGGGTTGGAAGAAAACCATATATCTCACACCTTAAAGTATTAGGTACCCAAGTTTACAGTCTTGACACGGATAGGAAAAACTGGAACTAGATGCTAAGGGAAAACCTGGATACTTTGTGGGATATGATGAGGATGTTAAGGGATATAGAGTCTATGACTTAGCAAAGAAAGATATCATTCTGGTCAAACACTTAGTTGTCATGGATGAAGGGAAGTCATTTGACCCTTTCAAATACACAAAGAAGATAAGAATCAGATTTGAGTCCGACAGTGAGGAGAACTCAGTCGTTCCCGAAAGGGACGTAAGTGAAACCGTGATTGCAGATTCAAGGGAGATCGAAGATACAGGAGACTCACCGGAAACCTCACATACTCCTATGGACTTCGAGGAGATAGAAGAAGCGCGACAAGAACCGGCTTCCATAGACAAGGGAGCCGATGAGACAGTGAGAAGAAATCCAAGACTTCTATCCATTCCAGCTTCAGAGTTTGAGGGAGGAAAGAGAAGCAGCAAAAGGATGCACGAAAAACAAACGACTCATAAGGTAACTAAACTATCTCCCCCAGATGAGCCTTAGTCTTACTCGGAGGCAGTGAATAGTCCAGAGAAAGAAAGATGGATTAGAGCCATAAATGATGAGATGGCTTCTATCATGGAAGCAAATACTTAGGAATTAGCGGATTGTCCTCCAGACAGAAAAAACCTATTGGGTGTAAATGGGTATTTAAACTAAAATTGAACCCTAATAAAACCATTGAGAGATATAAGGCTCGATTAGTAGCAAACGGGTTCACTTAAAAGGAGGGGATTGACTATGAGGAGACCTTTGCTCCAGTTGTTTGGTTCCCCTCAGTAAGGATTCTCCTCAATCTGGCAGAAGCGGAAGACATGGAAATCCACCAGATGGACATTAAGACAGTTTTTCTTAATGGTGAGTCAGAGGAAGAAATTTTCATGAGGCAACCCCAGGGGTTCGTGGAAGAAGGAGAAGAGGGCAAAATTTGCAGGCTCATAAAGTCGTTATATAGACTGAGCAGGCTCCTCGACAGTGGAAAAAGAAACTAGATGAGTTTCTCACCGATCTGGGATATATCCGGATCAGCTCTGACCATTCTATCTATATGTTTGAAGATGAGAATGGTGTCATTTTTATTGAAATTTATGTGGATGATCTGCTTGTGTTGAGTAAGTCTTTCGAGAAGATCAATAGGCTAAAGAAAGATCTTAGGGGCAGATTTGATATGAAGGATTTAGGGGAGGTTAAATATATTTTGGGGATCCAAATAGAGAGAGATAGGGGGAAAAAGACTATCACACTTACTCCGAAAGAAGCAATAGGTAATATGCTTGAGAAATTCCAGATGGAAAATGCTAACAGTTGTTCCACTCCCATTGACTTGAAAAAAGTAAGTGATGGGAGTGTAGAAGGAGGACTAATGATCTTAGACAATCAGATGAGCCCAGAGGAGAGAGAGTTTATGAAGTCTATCCCTTATAGACAGGTCGTAGGAAGTTTGATTTACTTTATGAACTGTACCAGGCTGGTCATAGCCGCAGCAGTGGGAGTACTCATTAGGAGTCTTAATGATCCTAGAAAGAGAGAATGGGAGGCAGCCAAGAGAGTCATGAGATATTTGGTTGGAACTAGAGAATTCTGGTTGCATTTACGAGGGGAGCACACTGATATCACCACTTAGAGTGATGCCAGTAATGGGGATGCACTTATGAGAAGATGCACTTCTGGATATGTTTTGTATGTGGGGGAAGGTGCTTGCTGTTGGAGCAGTAAGCAACAAATGGTGGTTGGTCAGTCTACTATGGAGGCTGAGTATATGGCGTCTTGTTCTGCTGTAAAAGAACTAATGTGGGTGAAGTCATTGTTGCAAGAACTGGGATATATGAAAGAGGGAGTGCATGAAATCTTTTGCGATAATCAAGCTGCAATCGCAATTGCAGCCAATCCAAAACACCATTTTAAAGCAAAACATATGGACATAAGATTAAACTTCGTAAGAGAAAAAGTTGAAAATAAAATTTTAAATCTTGTGTATAGACTTGATGAAGAAATGGTGGCTGACATGATGACCAAACTTGTGCCTTCTCCTAAGTTAAAATATTGTCGGGAAAAATGCGGGTTGAAAGAAAAATTAAAATAGAAAATTAGGGGAGTGTTGAAAATAATAGATTTCTAGAGTATTTTCTAGGTTTTAAATATGTTCGTATAAAAGAAAAGAAAAAGGACTGACAACCTGCCTCCACCTCCTCTCTCTAGCCCCCATACTTGTTGTAGTCACTGAAAGATAGAGAGGGTTGTTCATCCATGGCTGCCTTAGTTCAACAGGCAGTTATTTTTAGTAGGCTACTAAAAATATACCTGACGGACCCGAGATTTGATCCCGGTACCTTCGGTTCATCAAGTTGGCCGATAGCGGTCAGCTTTATCCTATTAGACTGAACCTGTGCTAAATGCTATAGTATGTGATAGATATATATATCTATAACGAGATACAAATTATTTTAACTAAAACTGTATACGGCTTGCATAGATACAGTTTTATGAAACTACGTAGTACGACACTTTTTCAAAACGGATACCACGCATTTTGTTTCGACAGCGTAACAAATGTCGCGCAAGTATTTATAACAGCTAAGATTGCGTCTCGCTGCAAATCTAACGGCGCACATCATCGCTGAAATCTCGGAGTGGTCAGTTTGGTGTTTTGTGACGTGGCATGACTTGGAGCCACTTGGAGAGATGACAATCGGTCATGGAAATTCCAAGGAATGTACGGACGAGTGAAAAGCAGACACGTAATAGCTTTGTCGTACATAGGCCGTACAAAAGGTACACCAACAGTAGTACTTTTTGGTACGGTACAGTAATCTGATTGGTCCGTACTTTAGTAGATAGAAGTTATTAGAGGGAATCAGGACTTAGAAAATTTTGGTAGGTAGTCACCTCTCCCTTTGGGAGTTTGAACAAATTGGCATTTTTTTGCCTCATAACTTATCAGCTGGTTGGCCGTTTTCAGTGATTTTTTTTGCTACGGACTCAAAGGAGTCCAGGTTGTATCGGAATGCAGTCAAATTGACATTTTGCCTTCCTAGACAGCAGTGGTTGTGGCTTGAAGTGGGTTAGTAAAATACTATCTAGAGGCTTCATGTATTTTGTGGTCCAATGGAGGACACAGAATTGCAATTTTTCGCGAGAATTTTGGGGAACATAAGGACGAGTGAAATGCGGACACGCGTCTACTCAATGGCCTTGACGTACACAAGCCGTACAAAAAACATATCGGCCGTAGTACCTTTTTGTACGGTAGAGTCATGTGATTGGTTCGAACCTCAATACTAAGGGGCTTAGAGAGGGGTTTTATGACTTAGAATATTTTGGTAGGCAGCCGCCTCTCTCCCAAAGAGCACTCTTATATAAAAGGCTTACTTTGGCCTGCCATATGTATAAACTCGGTTGACCATTTTTTGTTATTCTTTTTGCTACGGACTTAGGGGAGTCTAGGCTACACAGGGGTGTTTTTGGTCACAGTGTTTGCCTACCAGGGTAACTGTATTTCTAAGGGAAAGTCAAAGTGGGAAATGTTATCCAAAACTCATATTCTAACTTTGCATTCTATGGTGAAATTGAGCACATAGAAAGTCTTATTTCACACGGGTGAAGCTGTAATGGGTTTTTGATTCTCAAACGGTCAATCATTTGCGTTTATATAATCTTAGAGTCGACACTATCTAGATTAACTTATTTCGACCTGCGAATTTTGTGTGGCAATGGAGCCCATAGAATTACACGAGTCATGCCGGACTCAAACTTTTGTTGAAAGTGACTTAAAGTCATTTTTTAGTCCTTTCTAATGAAGCTGAGACAGCCATGGCTCCACTACTCTCTCTCTCTCTTTCAATGACTACATGAAGTATGGGGGATAGCGAGAGGGGTGAAAGCATACTACCTCCGCTTTCCCTTTTGTTTTTCTACTCAACAATTTAGACCTAGAAAATACTGCACAATTTTATACACTCCCCTTATTTCCTAGTCTAATTTTAACTTTTCTTTCAATCCATATTTTTCCCTACAATATTTTAACTTGGGAGAGGGCACAGGTTTAGTCATCATGTCAACCACCATTTTTTCACCAGACTTATACACAAGATTCACAATTTTTTTTTCAACTTTTTCTCTCAGGAAGCTCAATCTTATGTCCATATGTTTAGCTTTGAAATGATGTTTTCGATTGGTTGCAATTGCAATGGCAGCTTGATTATCACAAAAGACTTCATGCACTCCCTCTTTCATATACCACAATTCTTGTAACAAAGACTTGACCCAGATCAACCCTTTCACACAAGAACAAGAGGCCATATACTCAGCCTCCATAGTAGACTGAGCAACCACCTTTTGTTGCTTGCTGCTCCAACAGCAAGGCCCTTCCCCCACATACAACACATACCGAGAAGTCCATCTTCTTATAGGTGCATCCCCATAACTAGCATCACTCCAAGTAGTGATATAGGTGTGCTTCCCTCCCAAATGTAATGATAACTCTCTAGTTCCCACCAGATATCTAATGACTCTCTTGGTTGCTTCCCAATCTCTTTTTCTAAGATCATTAAGACTCCTACCGAGTACTCCAATTGCTACCGCTATGTTCGGCATGATACAACTCATGAAGTATATTAGACTTCATACGACCTGCCTGTAATTGATAGACTTCATAAACTCTCTCTCTTTTGGACTTATTTGATCATCTAAGGTTATCACTCCTCCCTATACACTCCTATCACTTACTTTCTTGAAGTCAATGGGAGTCGTACAACTGTTTGTTTTTTCCATCTGGTATTTCTCAAGCATATTACCTATTGCTTATTTCTGAGTTAGTCTAATGATCCTTTTCCCCCTATCTCTTTCCATTTGAATTCCCAAAATATATGCTGCCTCCCCTAAATCCTTCATGTCAAATTTGCTCCTAAGATCTTTCTTTAATTTATTCATCTTTTCCAAGACTTACTTAACACCAGCAAATCATCCACATAAATTGCAATAAAAATCACACCATTCTCCCTAACATATAGATAGAATGGTCAGAGCTGATCGGGATATATCCCAGACCAGTGAGAAAATCATCTAGTTTATTATTCCACTGTCGAGGAGCATGCTTAAGTCCATATAAGGACTTTATGAGCCTGCAGTCTTTGCTCTCTTCCCCATTCTCGATGAATCCCTTTGGTTGCCGTATGAATATTTCTTCCTCTAACTCACCATTGAGAAATACGGTATTAATATCCATCTGATGAAATTCCATGTCTTCCGGTGCTGATAGACTGAGGAGAATCCTTACTGATGGGAACCTAACAACTGAAGCAAACGTATCCTTATAGTGAATCCCCTCTTTTTGGGTGAACCCCTTTGCTACCAAACGAACTTTATATCTTTCAATGTTATTATCTGGGTTCAGGTTTAGTTTAAATACCCATTTATAGCCAATAGGTAATCTATGTGGAGGACAATCCACTAGTTCCGAAGTATTTGCTTTCATGATGGAAGCCATCTCATCATTTATGGCGCTAATCCATTTGTCTTTTTCTGGGCTATTCACTGCCTCAAAGTATGACTGAGGCTCATCAGCATGAGATAGCTTAGTTACCTTATGAGCAACATTTTTCTGTTGTATCCTTTTGCGGCTCCTTCTCCCTCCCTCAAACTCTAAAGCTGGAATGGAAGGAAGTTTTGGGTTTCTTCTTACGGTCTCATCGACTCCGTTATTCATGGAAGCCAGTTCCAGTTCCTTCTCTTATGTCTCCTCAAAGTCCATATGAATATGTGAGGTGTGCGGCAGATCTCTTGTATCTTAGATCTCCCCTGAATCTGCAATCACATTTTCACTTATGTCCTTTTCGGGATAGACAGGACTCTCCTTGTTTTTAGACTCAAAACGGATTTTTGGTCTTCTTTGTATATTTGAAAGGGTCAAATGACTTCTCTTCATCCATGACAACTAGGTGTTTCACCTGAATAATATCTTGCTTTGCTAAGTCATAAAATCTATATCCCTTGACATCCTCATTATATCCTAAAATATATCCAGGTTTTCCCTGAGCATCTAGTTTCTAGTTTTTCTTATCCGTATGAAGACTGTAAACTCGGCTATCGAATACTTTAGGGTGTGAGATATCTGGTTTCCTTCCAACCCATCTCTCATAAGGTGTCATTCCCTTTACGGTTGAGGTAAGGACTCTATTCTTAATGTAGTTGGTGTTGATTTGAGGCAACTGGTGCCAGTGAAAAAGATGAAGAAGCACTGACAGATGTCATGAGAATCAAATATACAAAGAGGAAACTCTCACGAAATCCCACAAAAGACCAGCTTCACAATGAAGCCCCAAGCAAACCAGACACACACTAGGTTTGCAAATTTGCCACAATATATAATATACATCAAGGAAACAACATGCAAAATTTCAGAAGATTTTGCCAAAATATCACAATGATCTTACAATTCAAAAAACACTCAAAAAAATGCTTCGCAGTTTTATATTCATCGAAATCTTCTTTCCTAAAAAAAATCTAAGTCCTATATAGACAAGTGAGCCTACAGCTGATCACGCCGTACCACAACTACTGTGGTCTATTGGTACACTACTCTTCATCAACAAACTCACACCGTGGAATGTACATAAATGTTTTCACCAATCAGACAGCCGATTAAATAAAATTAGTACGCGGTCAAAGTTCGTCCGCTGAAATGACGGTACAATCAAAATTTCTCTTCCAAAAATGACGGCGGACTTCATCGGCCTTCCACGTATTCTTGCATCACCAAAGATCAACCTCCACGTGTAAATTCGGTCCTCAATTGAAATTGTACTTCTTCTTCTAGAACAATCAATCTTGACTTCCTCACGGATCGATACGTGTGCCTGAAGTGCACCAAAACTTGTTTTTCATAGCCTTTTTCAGCCATGAAAGTACCCTCGGAAGCACCACAGACTACCCCAAAACAGCCTCCTTTGATTCCACTCAGAATTCTACAGAATAACCAAACCAAGATGAAACTACTCAACCAGATAGTTTCTAGTCCACTAAGACTTCCCACCAAAGTTCATATAATAAAACCAAACCGAATAATCACAACACTCAGTCAAAGTTGCAGAAAAACAGCACAAATCAGTTCAGTTGCTTTGATAAATCTGACCAACTTCACAATGAAGCCCCACGCAAATCAGACGCACAATAGGTCTGCAAATTTGCCACAATATTTCCAACACAAGTAGGAAAAAACATGCAAAATTTCAGATAGTTCTGCCAATAAAATTGAGAGCAATTCTCAGATGAAATTCCCAAAAAAGGAGCAGAAACAGTTTCTGTCCAAAAGGTTCCCTAGTCTAGAAATGACTAAGTCCTACAAATATATACTACAGCTTACTACTAACTGTACGGAGGCATACCAGCCGTACGTAATCAATCGACTAACTCTATTAATGTGAGTGTACCTGAGAGCTACAGTAATAATTAATACACGGGACAAACATTGTTAAATATTTACAAGTCTTACAAATTCCGTCAAACGAATCGGGACCGTCCAAAATAAATATCATGTGAGGGACGCGATTTCGCGTCCCTCACCAAACTGACAGTGCAGCCGTCCGTAGCTCCGGTGGCGTCCAATTCATCACATGTTTGACCGTCGCATTATGTTTCGTACGGCCGACGTACAATTTAAATCATTTCGAATATTAATCATCGGATCGCTTCGTGATCCGCCGTCCATTTCTCCAACACATTCCGCACCTTCGTCTATGTTTCTTCGCGTCACTTGAAGTCCAATTCCGTACGTTCCAATAAACTTAGTACCTAGTACGCAAGCTGCTATGACTGCGATGTGACCAGCGCAGCATGGCAGCATAGCAATGTGATACAGAGAGGACTAAAGGTTTCAAAAAACCAACAAACCCCTCTCTAAACCCTCTAGTACTGAGGTACGGACCAATCACATTACTGTTTAGTACATAAAGGTACAGATGTCGATGTACCTTTTGTACGGTCATCGTACGACATGGCTAAAAAGTCAACACATGTCCTATCCGGATTCGCTCTTATAATCTGTGGAATTCCTGCCTCCAAATCTTATCCCTCCATGTGGCGCCCGGTCATGCTGCGTCAGAAAAGTGGTACCGTACAAGAAAGTACTAGTGCCGGAGTACTTTCTGTACGTATATTGTACGATGTCGCCATTGTGCGACATTTGTCACTACCGGATTTGTTTTTTGCCTTTCCGAAAATTTCGTAATCCCGTACGATATTGCCACGTGTCATCCAGAGTGGCTGCGTCTGCAAACTGCCAAATTGTCTTTTCCGCGATGTCGGCGCTAACCACGGCCGTCCGATAAACATCGTCATTTAAACGGACCGTCGCAATAAATGTCCGTACTATTTATTTCGTCTGGTACTAAAAGTACAGTTGTTTCTATGCCCTATATACTGTAATCCAGTTATATGAAAAAACGTACTTGTAATTATATAAATATCTACCAAACCCATTACATCCTAGCACTAGGTCTAGACTAAACGGATAAGCCTAACGGCTATTGGGTACTTGACGGACGGTAGGTACCAGGATCAATACCTTGGTGCGTCAGATACCTTTTTGGTAAGTTTACCAAATCTACACACTTTCTCCATAGAGAGCGTAGGCAGCCATGGCTCTAGCTCCCTGTCCAGCCTTCAGTGACTACAACAAGTGTGGGGGCTTGGAGAAGGGAGTTAGAGGCAGATTGCCTTTGCTCTTTTTCCTATACTAAAACATGCCTAGAAAATACTCAAATATCAACACCATGACCACTAGATGCTTTACTAGGATTATATCTTCTCTCTTGAGATCATTCACTCTATATCCTTTTACATCTTCATCATATCCTAGCAGATATCTTGGTTTTCATTTCGCATCCAACTTCCCATTTGACCGATCTATGTCTAGGCTGAATACTTGACTACCGAAAACCTTTAAATGTGAAACATCTGGTTTTCGGCCAGTCCATCTCTCATAAGGAGTTTGGCCTTTTAGTACTGAAGTAAGAACTCTATTTTTGCGATAATTTGCACAATTCATAGCTTTGGCCCAAAATCTCTTTCTTATTTTCTTATCTGATAGCATACTCTTGGCACTATCACTTAGTGTTCTATTTAACCTCTCGGCTACACAATTCAACTCATGATTTTCAAGAACTGTCTTTTGGTGTTCCACTCCATCTTCTACCAGAAAATCCTCAAACTGATTGGAGGTATACTCTCCCCCATTATCACTCTTTATTCTCTTAATAAAGGTTTCATGGAGTTATGTTGAAATTACTAGATTTATAGGGTATTTTCTAGGTCTAAATAGATCAGTAAAATAAGTAAAAGAAAAGGGCGGACAACCTGCCTCCACCTCCTCTCTCTAGCCACCAAAATTGTAGTCACTGAAGGACAAAGAGGGTGGTTGAGCCATGGTTGCCTTAGTTCAACAGGCAGGACTAAAGAGTGACTGAAGTCACTCTCAACAAAAGGTTGAGTTCGACAGGACTCGAACCTTCGACCGGTAGAGTAAGGCGTAGCCGTTAGACCAAACCACTCTGTCGTAGAAGTCCGTTAAAGTACATGAGGTTTGATACATATTTAAACGTATACAATAATTTTAAACTGATTAACTAAAATGTGACCAAAGGAACATAGAACTAGTTAAAGTTTCAGTGCGGACGTCATTTCGCACGAAACAAATGAATCGGACATTTGTTTCGACGGCAGACATTTAATGTCGCATTTAATCCGACGGCATATATCACTACCGGGATCGCGGAATGGTTAATTTGGCGTTTATGGACGTGGCATGACTTGGCGCCACGTGGAGGGATAACATTTGGTGGCACGAATTCCAAAGAACAAATAGACGAGTGGAAGGATGACACGCGTCCACTTAGTGGCCTTGTCGTACACAGGCCGTACAGAAAAGACGTCAGCAGTAGTACCTTTCTGTACTTTACAGTCGTGTGATTGGTTCGTACTTCAGTAGATAAGGGTTTTGAGAGGGGTTTAGAACTTAGGAAAATTTGGTAGGTAGAGAGCTTTTGTATAAAATTGGCATTTTTGCCGGCTTATAACTTATCGGTTGGTTGGCTGTTTTCAGTGATTCTTTTTGCTACAGAATCAAGGGAGTCCAGGCTGCACAAAGGTGCAGTCAAACTATCAGTTTCTCTTCTTGGGCAGCAATGCTTGTGGCTTGAAGTGGAATAGTTAAAAACTATCTAGAGGCTTTCTGAATTCTGCAGTCCAATGGAGGACACAAAATTGCAAGTTTCTCACTTCATGCCTTATATTCCTTAAAAACTTGTGGGGCATTTGATTTTTTTTCCAAAAAATACACTCTAGAGTATCGAGACCAATCGTCAATGATTGTAATCATAAACCTTTTACCACCGAGTGAGGGCACTTTGGCCGGTCCCCAAATATCAGTGTGTACGAAGTCTAACACTTTTTCCCCTTTATAACATGTTTTTTTTGGGAAGGGTAACCTGTGTGCCTTACCTTGAGCACAACCACAACAGTCACTTAGGTTTTCACTTTCTTCGAACTGAATTCCTTCCACTATTCCCATCTTTTTCATTTTTTTCAACTTATCTAAATGCACATATCCAAGCCTCTTATGCCACAACATAATATCATGATTACCAACATAGTAAAGTTTCTTATTTTCATTGCTTAAAATCAACCTAAACATCCCTTGGCTCCCTTTTTCAGCAGTGAAATAAACTTCCTCCTTAAAGCTAGCAGTAAAATTTCCCTTCCTCGTGCTAGTCTCGAAACCCTTATCATCTAACACAGACGTTGAGATGAGGTTTTTGTTTAACCCTCGAATAAACAACACATCAGAGAATGTCACTATGGATGTCTTTCCCTCCACTAAGACTTTAAGATCCCCTGATACAACCATAGTAGTAGTGACTACCCTCCCATCCCCATACTCTATCTCTACGGTGAGAATCTTTCTCATCTTAGTGAACAGGTGTTTATCCTTACACATGTGCATGGAGGCACCGTAATTCACAATCCAACCTCCTTCACCTTTCAAACCTCTTAAAGCACACTTCTGCTTTCGAGGAATTTCGACCTCAGTCTTTGCCTCCAACTCCTCATCAAGCAAGAGCTCACCGTCCTCGTCCTCGGATTCCTCCTCGTGTACCTGAGTCACAAGAACCTATTTCTTTCCTCTTGGAGTTCCACCAATTTGCCCCTCCTTTAACCCAATCTTGGTTAACTTAATGCACTCCGCCATATAGGGCCCTGGTTTGTTACAAAAATAACACAAACCCTTAGGAGCCCTTGGTCCAAACTCCTCGGTCTGATTTTTCCGCCCCCCTCCACCATAATTTCCTCTCGGTTTTCTAGAATCGTTAATCTTCCAATCGATCCCAGCTGCAAGGCTTGCCCACTCTTGCCTCCCCTTCAGATCTCAATCGTGTTCCCCCGAACGAGAATCATCCCTACCACTGAATTACATATCCACCTAGTGTCTGGCAAGTCACACACACGGTTGACTATGTTCTCGAACTCATCTGGTAACTTCATGAGCAAGCAGTTAACCTTCATTTTTTTAGTTTCAACCTATCCCACACTCTCTAGCTCCATGAAAAGTGTTGTGAGCTCATTACAAAAATCCAACATCTTCCCCCCCTTGTATACATATGCGTTAATTTTCTGATCAACCAACTGTTGTTGCTGAATTGTTCCACTTCGGTACATCTCTATGAGAGCCACCCTAAGATCCGATGCCCTCTTTTCCTGCACATGAGGAGATGCAAGCCCTTGAGTAAGATGGCGGAGGATGTAAGTACTTTGCCGCCATATTGTTGTAGTCCCAGGTATCGGTATCATTATCCTCGTTCCTCGGAATTGGTGACATGAATGCCGAACCAGTTGCTATTGGTGTGACTCTCTCCTTCTACTTTCCATTGTCCACCACCTCCCCTTCCTTTGTCTTCTCCGTTAGAGATGGATCTGCATCTCAGGTGAATCTGTTTCTTGTAAACCTTGGAGGTATCCCAAGAGTGGATGTACGCCTCACTCGTCCACTCACTATTCCCCAAAACCGTTTTTCATATCGAGTTACTCTCATCATACTCTTCGAGTATATGAAGCCAGTTCTATTAAAGATGGGCACCTTAGAGGGTGGGCCCATAACCTGCAACTCTAAGACCTCCATAGGTCCTCAGAGTAGGCAGCTCACACGAAGCCTTTAGGATAACCCTGACCCCTTTGTGTTTTAGCAAGAATAACTCCCACCATGGCAAATAAAAACTCTGATCACCTTCACCTTTGTGAAGGGAAGACTCCCCTGAGTTGATAGCAAAAAGAATATCTGAATTTTCTCCCATGAGCAGTAAGTTATGGAGGGTCAAAGTTGACATTTTGTACAAAAGCTCTCTGGGAGAGAGGGTCCTTTATACCAAATTTTCCAAAGTCCTATCTCTCTCTAAAACTCTATCTACTGAAGTACGGCACCAATCAAAATCCTGTATCGCACAGAATGGTACTGGTGCCGGTGTACTTTATGTACGACCATAGTACGACATGGCCCACCAGCGGACACATGTCATATCTGGATTCGTTCCTGTAATCCCCGGAGATGACGTAATCCAATGTTGCCGTTCCACGTGTCAATCGATGTGGAGATGACTAAAAACAACCAAAATTCTATCATGCGATCTGCAATTCTGTGTCCTCCATTGGACTACAAAATACAGGAAGCCTCTAGATAGTTGTTAACTAGCCCACTTTAACCCACAGCCACTGCTATCCAGGCAATCAAGCTGACAATGTGAGTGCACCCCTGTGCAGCTTAGACTCCCCTAAGTCCGTAGGAAAAAGAATCTCTGGAAACGCCCAACCAGGCGATAAGTTATGAGGCAGTAAAAATGCCAATTTGTACAAACTCTCAAAGGGAGAGGTGACTGCCTACCAAAACTTTCTAAGTCCTGATTCCCTCTAATAACTTATATCTATTGAAGTACGGACCAATCAGATTACTGTACTGTACCAAAATGTACTACTGCCGATGTACCTTTTGTACGGCCTATGTACGACAGGACTATTAAGCGGACGCGTGTCTCCTTTTCACTCGTCTGTACATTCCTCGGAATTCCTATGACCGAATGTCATCTCTCCACGTGGCTCCAGGTCATGCCACGTCACTAAACGCCAAATTGACTACTCCGGGATTTCGGCGATGATGTGCGCCGTTGGATTTGCAGCGAGACGCAATCTTGGCCGTAATAAATACCTGCGCGATATTTATTTCGTTGTCGAAACAAAATGCGGGGTATCCGATTTGAATTGGTACATTCATAAAACTGTATCCATGCACGCCGTACACAACTTTAGTTAAATGGAATTGCTCCTTCCTTAATATATATATATCTATCACATACTATAGCATTTAGCATTGGTCCTAGTCTAGTAGGTTAAAGCCGACCACTATTGGCCAGCTTGACGAACCGCAGGTACAGGGATCAAATCCCGGGTCCGTCAGGTATATTTTTAGTAGCCTTAAAAATATCTGCCCGTTGAACTAAGACAGCCATGGATAAACCACTCTCTCTATCCTTCAGTGACTACAACAAGTATGGGGGCTAGAGAGAGCAGGTGTAGGCAGATTGTCTGTCCTTTTTCTTTTTCTTTTATACTAACATTTTAAACCTAGAAAATACTCTAGAAATCTATTAATTTCAACACTCCCCTTATTTTCTAGTCTAATTTTAATTTTTCTTTCAACCCGCATTTTTCCCGACAATATTTTAATTTAGGAGAGGGCACAGGTTTGGTCATCATGTCAGCCACCATTTCTTCATCAGGTCTATACACAAGATTTAAAATTTTATTTTCAACTTTTTCTCTTACGAAGCTTAATCTTATGTCCATATGTTTTGCTTTGAAATGGTGTTTTGGATTGGCTGAAATTGCGATTGCAGCTTGATTATCACAAAAGATTTCATGCACTCCCTCCTTCATATATCCCTGTTCTTGCAATAATGACTTCACCCACATTAGTTCTTTTACAGCAGAACAATACGCCATATACTCAGCCTCCATAGTAGACTGAGCGACCACTTTTTGTTGCTTACTGCTCCAACAACAAGCACCTTCCCCTACATACAATACATATCCAGAAGTGCATCTTCTAAAGGTGCATCCCCATAACTGGCATCACTCCAAGTGGTGATATCTGTGTGCTCCCCTCCCAAATGAAACCATAATTCTCTGGTTCCAACCAGATATGTCATGACTCTCTTTGCTGCCTCCCAATCTCTCTTTCTAGGATCGTTGAGACTCCTACTGAGGACTCCTACTGAGGACCCCTACTGCTGCCGCTATGTCTGGCCTTGTACTGTTCATAAAGTAGATCAAACTTCCTACGACCTGTCTGTAAGGAATAGACTTCATAAACTCTTTCTCCTCTGGACTCATCTGATCTTCTAAGATTATCACTCCTCCTTCACACTCCCATCACTTACTTTTTTCAAGTCCATGGGAGTGGTACAACTGTTAGCTTTCTCCATTTGAAATTTCTCAAGAATATTTCCTATTACTTCTTTCTGAGTGAGTCTTATGATCTTTTTACCCCTATCTCTTTCCATTTGAATTCCCAAAATATATCTTGCCTCCCCTAAATCTTTCATGTCAAATCTACTTCTAAGATCTTTCTTCAACTTATTGATCTTTTCCAAAGACTTACATAACACCAGCAGATCATCCACATAAATTGCAATAAAGACCACACCATTCTCATCCTTAAATATATATTTTGAATGGTCAGAGCTGATCGTGATATATCATTTACCAGTAAGAAACTCATCTAGTTTCTTATTCCATTGTCGTGGAGCCTGCTTAAGTCTATATAAGGATTTTATGAGCCTGCAGACTTTACTCTCTTCTCCATTCTCCACAAATCACTTTGGTTGCCTCATGAAGATTACTTCCTCTAACTCACCATTGAGGAAGGCGGTCTTAATGTCTATCTGATGAATTTCCATGTCTTCGGCTGCTGCTAGACTGAGGAGAATTCTGACTGATGGGAAACGAACAACTGGGGCGAATGTCTCCTCATAGTCAATCCCCTCCTTTTGGGTGAAACCCTTTGCCACCAAACGAGCCTTTTATCTTTCGATGGTATTGTCAGGGTTGTGGTTTAGTTTAAAGACCCATTTACACCCAATAGGTTTTCTGTATGGAGGGCAATCCACTAGTTCCCAGGTATTTGCTTCCATGATGGACGCCATTTCATCATTTATGGCCTTGATCCATCTGTCCTTTTCTGGACTGTTCACTGCCTCCAAGTATGACTGAGGCTCATTAGGATGTGATAGCTTAGTTACCTTATGAGCCGCATGTTTCTCTTGTAGCCTTTTGCTGCTACTTCTCCCCCCTTCAAATTATGAAGCTAAAAATAGAGGGAAGTCTTGGGTTCCTCCTTAGTGTCTCATTAGCTCCTCTATTCATGGAAGATGGTTCCGATTCCTCCTCTTCTGTCTCCTCGAAATCCATGGGAATATGTGGGGTATCTGGTAGCTCTCCTGTATCTTGGATCTCCCCTGAATCTGCAATCACGGTATCGCTTGTTGTTCTTTGGTCTAGAATAGACCGCAGAAGCGACCCAAACTATCAACCGAAAAGCTAAGCAAATCTAGTCCAATTAACAATCCTTTGAAATGAATGCCCTCTAAATAAGTGAATGCATTCCCAAATACATTACCAAAAAATCCCCATTAGACACACCATAGGTCTCCCAAAAACACAGATCAGACCACCATAGGTCTGCAAATCAATGACCATTTCACACAGACCAAACACACAATAGGTTTGCAAATCTGTGAAAAGCCTAGGACCACCCTAGGACAAATGCATACACAGATGCATTAAACAACAAAATAAATACATGCACAATGCATGACAAACAAACAAAAGATTAAAATATTGCAGAGAAAAGTGTGGATTAAAAGAAAAGTTAAAATTAGACTAGAATATAAGGGGAGTGTTGAAATAACTAGTTTTATTGTATTTTGTATGTCTTAATTAAATAGCGGAAAACATACAAAAGAAAATGTAGGCAGCATGCCTCCATCTCTTCTTTCTCGCCCCCATACTTGTTGTAGTCAATGAAGGAGAGAGAGAGCGATGGAGCCATGGCTGCCTCTGCTCCATGGGAAAGACTAAAGAGTGACTTAAGTCACTCTCAACAAAAGGTTGAGTCCGGCAGGACTCGAACCCCCGACCGGTAGAGCGCGGCGTAGCCGTTAGCTCTAACCAGTCTGTCGTAGAAGTCCGTTAGGAGATATAGGGTTTGATTAGTATTTAAACTATTGTACTATACAGAAATCATTTAACTGAAAATGTTTACGGCGTGCATAGATACAGTTTGATAAAGTACGAAGTAATATACTAATTGAAACACATATTGCGCATTTTGTTTTGACATCGAAACAAGTATCGCAAAAGTATTTATCACGGCTGAGATTACGTTTCGCGTCAAATTTGACGGCGCACATCATCGCCGAAATCCCGGATTGGTAACTTTGGCATTTAGTAACGTGGCATGACCTGGCGCCACGTGGAGAGACGACATTTGGTCGCAAGAATTCCGAGGAACGTACGGACGAGTGGAAAATGGACACGCGTTCGCCTAATGGCCTTGTCGTACAGGGGCCGTACAGAAAGTACATCGGCAGTAGTACTTTCTGGTATTGTACAGTGTTCTGATTGGTTCGTACATGCAGTAGATAGGGGCTGTGAGAAGAACTAGGAAAAACTAGGACTTAGGAAAAATGAGGAAAATAGTCCTCTCTCTCTCTTTGAGAGTTTGTATAAAATTGGCATCTTTGCCACCCTATAACTTATCGCCTGGTTGGGCGTTTTCAGAGATTTCTTTTTCTACGGACTCAGGGGAGTCCAGGCTTCATAGGGGTGCAGTCAAATTGTCTGCTTGTCTGCTTAAGTAGCAGTGGTTGCCATTGAAAGTGGGTTAGTTAATAACTATCTAGAGGCTTCCTGTATTCTATAGTCTAATGGAGGACACAGAATTGCAACCTCAGCTCACGATGCTTGGACGCTTCTGTCCACTGCATATGAGATCAAATCTTGGTCAAACAAATTACTTCTTCGCGGCCAACTCAATAGTGCTCAGAAAAATCCTAATGACTCTATTCAAGCCTACATTAACAACGTCAAATCTATTGCCAACCGTCTCAAAAGCGTCAGTGCTGTCGTCTTTGATGAGGACATCATTTTGGCCATCTTGGGCGGCCTTCTAACGTTCTATTCGGCCTTCATCTCATCTATCGACAACTCATCTACAGCTGTCACCATCCCATCTCTTACGGGTAGTGTACTTCACCAGGAGACTAAACACATTTTTTCCCCAAATCTTGGTGTAGCTCTGGCTACTTTTCCTCCACCCAATCAAAGTTCCAAAAATTCCTCTGTCGGTATTGTCGTGCGCCATCCACGTCATTGACGTCTGCCCGATACTAAAAAGAAAAAACGACCGTCAAAGGAATTATGGAGACTAAACACACTTTTTCCCCAAATCCTGGTGTAGCTCTGGCTACTTTTCCTCCACTTAATCGAAGTTCCAAAAATTCCTCTGTTGGTACTGTGTCGAGCGTGCCTAAGAACCGGAATGTTGAGGTAAGATGTCCAAGGAGGTGTGCATGAAAAACCTGCAATCCACTCCACACACTGATGCTTCCCAGGATCTGTGACCATGCCCATCTCTGTTCCTTACCCCCCCCAGGGATATACATAGATAATAATGAAAAATGGAGTGGGAAGGAGAAAGTACCCGGTACCCCCCCAGATCAATGCTTTTTCCACCGAAAGCAGAATAAATGCTACTCCCCTGACCACTCTCCAAAGAATAGAAAGGAAGGATATTCGTTTGATCCGGCCGACAAGGACTCCGGACAGAAACCTCACGACGACCACAAGAGTACGCAAATAACTCCCACGCAAAAATATAGAAACAATAAAAATCGGCTCTTTCAAGTTTAACAGTATCACCTTGCCCCAGAGAATGGAATTAGATATAGGTAAACTTTAATGGTGAAGCAAGCAAACATACCCTGGAGTGCAAGATGACCAAACCTAGAAGAAAGAAACTCTCCCAATGGCCCCGAAGGCAGGTATGAGTCTCCCTCACCCCTCGGTTCCGCCGTACGGATCCGACAAGACTCTTCTAAGTTTCAAACAGCGAAAGTCTAAACCGCCCAAAGAGAGAATAGTGCCAACCACCCACCCGAGCTACGGTCTCCACAAAAGACAATCCAAAACAAAGATGGCAATAGAGTCAACAACACAATGCAACAGTTCTCCAACAGAAAGGTTGATTTAATTCTCTGTGGGTTTCTCAGGAGACAGTACTGAAAAAGCAACCTGTCTCCTTTGGCCCCAAGTGCCTTATACAATGAGATTTTGTCCTACTGCAAGTGCCAAAGTCAAAGCAATGTGGCAAGCCAATCATCGGCCAGCAATTGTTATCGCACAGACACAAGACAAGACAGTCTGTACTATACTCAGGGCTAAAATATTAACGATTGGTTTCGGCTGGATTAGCGGCCGAAGGTCCTCCTATAATACACCAAAAAGGGCAACAAAGTTCTGACTCGACGTGAAACCGCCTAACTTTGACCCAACGTCATAAATGCTTTACCCATCTCTAGGGCCTGAACTAACATCCTACTGACAGCTAACAGAAAGATCTACGGGACAATCTTAAAGGCTGCGTATTGTTCCACAATGTACCCCTCCGCTAGAGTTACACAGAACGGATGCCATGTAATGGAGCCGCCACTGTTGCACCAGACTAAATCCGCAGTCCGACCTCCGTTTAAGGTGAACTAAAGTGCGTAGTGCTCCATGGTAAAAATACAAAGATCTGATCCGGCTGGCGGTCCTCCCCCTTCTCCGTACGCGAGAGTCCGTACAAGGTGGAATAAAGCCCCAGAAATGCCAAAAATACACACGAGCTTGACATGATGTGCGCCGTTGGATTTGCAGCGAGACGCAATCTTGGCCGTGATAAATACTTGCGCGATATTTGTTTCGTTATCGAAACAAAATGCGTGGTATCCGTTTTGAATTGGTACATTCATAAAATTGTATCCATGCACGCTGTGCACAGTTTTAGTTAAATGGATTTGCTCCTTCCTAAATATATATATATCTATCACATACTATAGCATTTAGCATTGGTCCTAGTGTAGTAGGTTAAAGCCAACCACTATCGACCAGCTTGACGAACCCTAGGTACCGGGATCAAATCCCGGATCCGTCAGGTATATTTTTAGTAGCCTTAAAAATATCTGCCTGTTGAACTAAGACAGCCATGGATAAACCACTCTCTCTATCCTTCAGTGACTACAACAAGTATGGGGGCTAGAGAGAGGAGGTGTAGGCAGGCTGTCTGTCCTTTTTCTTTTTCTTTTATACTAACATTTTAAACCTAGAAAATACTCTCGCAATCTATTAATTTCAACACGATCTCGGCGTCTTTCCCGGCCGTCCGATCAAAACCGGATTTTTATCGTAGCTGTCTTAAATCATTGTGTGATATTTGTTTCGCTGTCGAAACGAAATGTGCGGTATCTGTTGCGTATTCGTATTGTACTCCGTAATTTACAAAATAGTATCCATGCGGGACGTCTATAATATAACATGATCTCCTACCTCTCAGAAAATCCCATTACTTCAATCAATTTTAACCCTACATTCCACACTTTGGAAATACACATCCACATTGGAAAGCACTCACATAAGGATAAGCTTTAAATTAGAAGAAGCTTTTGTCCACATAACATTAGCTCGGTCTCTTGCCCTCGTGGCTCAACCCTTCTTATTAAAGTATTTTCCACTCCACTCTTAAATATTCTATCTCTTAACTACTTAAACACTACACCGCGCATCGTAATTAGAGTAATGAAAAAATTAGAGTAAAAAAAGAGAAAAATAATTAGAGTAATCTACTCTAATTTATGTGATGAAACTGTTTCAGAAAGGAATTTACTCTAATTTATGCCGTGTAATCTAATTTGGCAAGTTAATATCCTCTACTGTAAATAAGGTATTCATACAGAATCTGACAAAACGTACACTTTATCGTCACTATGACGTTTGCACTACGCGGATTGTTAAAACGTAGTTACATGATAATGGCTTATATTACATCATTATTTGTACTTTTTTTATTTATAAAAGTACAATTTTGCACGGACGGACGAAATCAGTACGCCACACTATTTAAAACAAACATATATTAGAATTAAAAACGCTAATTAAACCTTACCTTAAATAGTATAATAAAAAAATTAGAATCATTTACTCTATTTGATGTGATATAGTCCAAATTTCGAGCGACCGAATTAGAGTAATTTACTCTAATTATGATTCGCGTTGTACTTAGTTTGTAAGAGATTTCAATGCCAAAATGCCAATGCTCCAATTTGATTATAATCGCTCAGGACCAAGATCAGTCAGAATTTCCACAAACTTTTCCAAAGGAAAATATGTTTACTCTCCTCTTAGACTTCACTATTTATCCATCATCGCCTTGGACTCTCCAAGCCAGAGTCAACGCTCGGTTGAACAGGTTTTACCTGGGCAATCATCGATCAATAATGACTCAAACTAACTAATGCAAAAACGTGCGAAATCTCTTACTAACTACGTAGCATTTCTAACCAATCAAACGCTACGTTTCACTACGTAACATTTACGTGCAAAAGTGTGCCCCAAACGAAACGTGACTTCGCACGAACGTGCGTCGCAAATTTTGCATGCAAAACTTCCTATGAAATTCCATAAACTGAAAGTGACGTTTCGTAATAAAAATTGTAGGAAACGAACCATCGTGCGTACCAAACGAAATATTGATTTTGTTTAGTACGTTATAAACATACGCCTTAAATTCCACGGATAGTTTGACCCTTAACCCGTAACAATGAATACCCAATCGTTATTTTGACCTTGCGTTGTCGCCTAAATACACCATTGACTATATCTTTTAAAATACAACCCCAAATCGTGCGATTCTTTCGCGGACATCTATCAATTTCAAAACTTTTTTTTCTTAATACTTAAATACCTATTTACGAACAAGTTCGACCCACTATTACTGTTACATCATCCCCTACTTATATTTAACTGACCTTAGTTAAAACACATTTTATTCTCATGACGCGACTTCTATATTATTATCCCTCCAACACCTTTGTAAAAACTCTGAATTTTTATCTTCTATAGTTAATTCATCTTATGGTCTTCCTAGATAATGCACTTGCCATAATATAGTATTGCTGACCTTATACCGTTGACCAACCCAATCTATTACCCATTTGTGAACCTCATGCTCTATAATTATTGAGGGATCTAATTCGAATACTCTTTCATTTAGTCGAAGATTTGCTGGTTTTGACTGGCTGATGTGTATCACTGATGAATTTTTGTTGAAGGCGGAAAGTCCAATTTGGCAGCAACTGACGATATCATCTCGATTACAGTAAATGTTCTGATGTACTTAAGAGCAAATTTCCGAGTAGGATCCGCTTGTCCCTCGATCTTGCACCTGTAATGAGTTATTGAAAACCAAACCTTGTCACCTGTGCTTACCATCCAATCACCCCGTTTGGGGTTAGCATTTAGTTCTTGCCTTATTTGTGCCTCCTCTAATGCATCCCGGACTGTTTTCCAAACCGTTTGAATTTATTCCCAAAATCCAGTTCCAAAACCCATATTCTCTTGAGAGACCCCTGTTATTAAGTCTAATGCTTCTCTCGGTTGGTGTCCGTATGCAACTTCAAACGGTGAGAATTCGTACTAGCATATTTACATGAATTATATACAAATTGTATTAATGGCAGATTAGATTCCCATGTGTTATAAAATCCACTGCAAACAGTCCTAAGCATTTCTTCCAGTGTACGGTTCATCTTTTTTTGTCTGTCTATCTGTCTGAGGATGATAAGAGGTACTCATTTTAAATTCAGTGCCTAAATTCTGCTGCAATTATTTCCAAAATGTAGACGTAAATTTAGAATCCCTATCACTGACTATAGACAGGGGAACTCCATGATGTCTCACCACGTTGTAAAAATATAACTTTGCAATATCTACAACTGAATGAGTATTTTTGGAAGGGATAAAGATTGCCATTTTACTGAACCTATTGAATACGACCATGATACTGTCATTTCTTCTAGATGTAGCTGGTAACCTGACAATAAAATCCATACTAGTAGATTCCCATGGTCTTTCGGGGATATCTAAAGGTTTTAACAGACCTCTAGGTTTCTGGTTATTAGGTTTACTTTGTCGGCAAGGGACACAACTTTCCACGTGTTTCGACACCTCCTTTGCTATCCTTGGCCAAAACAATCTACTCTGCAACCCACTAAGAGTTTTATCAAGACCTACATATCCTAAATGCTCATGGGCTTTCGTAAAAGTTGTTTTTTTAAGTCTCCCATTTCAAGAATGCATAACTTGTCCCTGTTCGCAAATACAGTAAACCATCTTTTATTCCAAATTTTTTGACATGCCTCTCATTCAATGGGTCAAAATTCCCTCTCGAAATATTCTTGCAAATCACAGCAAAATAAGGATCTTAATCATAACCATTTCTAACAGCATGTAAAAACTATTCATCTCGAACCATCAGACTTATTTCAAAACATCTACTTAAAGGATCTGCGACTACATTTGTCTTTTCGAGAAAATATTTGACATTAAATTTGAAATATGTTAATTTCTGCATCCACCTAACATGTCTGCGAGTCATAATCTGTGCATCATTTAATCTTTGTAGATAGGAGAGTGCCTTATTATCACATTGAACTGTAAATTCTTTATTATGCAAATAACAACGCCATTTCACCAATGCATGAACAATTGCAAGAAATTCTTTTTTTTGTGCTGGATAGTTCTTTCCAGCATCATTAAATTTCATGGACTCAAAAGCAATAGGATGGAAATTTTTGCCGACTTTTTGATTCATGACTGCACCTAGACCTTATCATAAGCATCAGTAGTAATCAAAATTTCAAATTCCCAAGCAAGATCAGGATACACCAGTGTAGGGGCAGAAGTCAACTTCCCTTTTAGTTCCTCGAAAGCTCTCTCTTGATCGGCTCCCCACACAAATGTCTCTTTCTCGCGAAGTAAATGCGTCACTGGTGCGGCAATCATAATAAAGTTCTGATAAATTTCTTGTAATAAGTGGCCAATCCCAAAAATGATCTAACTTTTGTGACATTAGTGGGTTGCTTCCAATTTTGGATTGCAGTAATTTTTGATGGATTTGTTTTAACACCTTCCCCACTAACTATATGTCCCAAAATTAATTGTTCGCTTTAAAAAAAAACTAGATTTTGACAATTTTACATATAGTTTTCTTTCCCCAATTTTTTCCAATACTTTTCTTAAATGAATAACATGTTGTTCTTTACATTCGCTGTAAATTAGAATATCATTTATAAACACCTTAACAAACTTATCTAAATAATCTGAAAAGGTTTGGTTCATTAAACTTTGATAAGTAGGCGGTGCATTCGTCAAACCAAATGGCATCACTATCCATTCAAAATGACCCACTCTAGTTCTAAAAGCAGTTTTGTCAACATCTTCGATTCTAATTGGCACCTGATTAAAGAAACTACGCAGATCAATCAAGGAAAATAATTTAGCACCTTTCAAAGGATCTATCAAATCATAAATTAAAGATAATGGATACTTATCCTTCACCGTATCCTTGTTCAGACTACGATAGTCGACACACATTCTCAACGTTTTGTCATTCTTTTTGACGAAGAGAAATGGTGCTCCGTACGGTGATTTGCTGGGTTGAATAAATCCTTTCTCTAGATTCTCCTTGATCTAATTTTTTCACTCCTTCACTCAAAGAAATTGTGCTTATATATTCATGTAACAGTAGGATTACATCCACGTTTAAGGTAAATAACATATTCCACATCTCGGGAAGGTGGCATTCTAACTTTTGCCAAAACTCCATTGGAATAATACACCCTTTTGCCCCCCGCATTCCATACTCATCTAACATGTTTCCAATAGCCTCATTTTGAGTCAATTTTGATAATTTATTATTTCTATCCATTTTTACCTGAATACCTTGAATATATTTCGCCTCACCGAGGTCTTTCATCTCAAACCGTGAATTTAAGGCAATTTTGATATTATTAATTTCATCCATTGATTTGCTAATTAGTAGTAGATCATCTGCATACACCCCAATATACATTATCCCATGTTCCCCTTTTAGAACGTAAACTGATTGATCAGAGCTTATCCATTGAAATCCTGGGCTAGTTAAGAATTCGTCAAGCTTAAGATTCCATTGTCTAGGGGCCTGTTTTAGACCGTACATAGATTTAATAATTTGCATACTAATTGCTCTTTTTTTAGTTCTACATACATTTCATGCTGCTGCATGTAAATGGTCTCTTCTATCTCTCCATGCAAGAAGGTTGTTTTACATCCATTTGATGTATTTCTATGTGTTCTATATCAGCTAGGGACAGCAAAATCCTAACTGTCGGAAATCTTAAAACAGGAGAAAATGTTTCTTCAAAATCATTTCATTCCTTTTGATTATACCCCTTTGCCACAAGCCTAGCCTTATATCGTTCAATAGTACTATCGGGATTTAACTTCACCTTGAATACCCATTTGCTGCCGATCGGTTTTCGGCCCGGAGGACGATCCACAAGCCCCCATGTTAGAGCTTCTTTGATCAATTTCATTTCTTCGTTAGCTGCCTCGATCTAGTGATGGTGTTCTGGTGATGACAAAGCCTCTTGAATGGCTAGATGCTCCCCTGAGGCCGCAGTGTAGGCAAAGTGGGCGTTTGTTTGCAGGCGGCTACTGGATTGTCTTCCCTCGAAAATTATGAGGCTGAAATTTTCGGATCCCTCGCATTTCTCTTTTGTCTATGTGTACAATACGTAGGATTCGAATTCAGGACACCGGGCTGAAACTGAACATGTTGAGGAACTTCGTTAATTTGAGACATCGGTGTCACCACCGGATGCCTGTGCATCTGTGTGACAATCTATTGTTTGCAGTCTAAAATGACATATTTCGTATTTTTGCTGTTTTTGTTGCGCTGTCATTTTAAATAAATCTATCAAGTCAAGCTCATCTTTTATAATAATATTCTTTGATACAATTATTTTCTTTTTCTCAAATACAAAGACTCTATACAGTTTTGAGGGATCATTATATCCCAACAAGATACCCGATAATCCTTGCGGTTCTATTTTCCATCTGTCTTTAGATGAATCTCAAATAAAGCAATTGCTACCAAAGACTTTGAAATAACAAACATCCGGTTTTCTACCAGTCCAAACCTCGTAAGGAGTAGTTTCTATCGATATTGACCCTATTCTATTCTTGATATAAACAACACAATTCAATGCTTCAGCCTATAATTTTGGATCCACGTCCTTATCTGCAAGCATGGACCTAGAGCTCTCTATGATAGTTCTATTTAGTCTTTCACAAAACCTATTTTGTTTTGGTGAATATGGAAGAGTTAGTTGATGACTAATACCTTCTTTAAGTAGGAAGTTTTCAAACTCTTTTGACGTATATTCGCCGACATTGTCCAATCTGAGTTCAAGAAGTAGCAGACCATGTAGTCTCTCCACCCATGCTTTGTAGTTTTGGAAGTGGCCGAATCTTTTCCCTCATGAAGAAGACTTTAGTAAACCTCAAAAAATCATCTATAAACCTAACCATATATTTCATCCCCCCTGTAGATGGTACCTTTGCAAGGTCGAAAACATCAAAACGAATTAGTTGCAAAAGTTTAGTGGACCGTTGTTCAGATTTCTGAGGAAATGCTAATCTGTGTATTTTTCCTAGTGCACAACCATCACACGTTTTAGGTGACTGATCTGCAAGAGTGACTCCTTCTAATTTACCAGCATGTACCATTTTTTTCAAAATGTCATAGTTCACATGGTCAATCTCTTATTCCACAGCTCATCTGAAGTTAATGCACCGAAATATTAAACATCATTTTCTTTATTATCGGGCATATCCATTCGATACATTTTGCTGACATCTGTAGTGCCTGTGACCGCGATATTTCTATTCTTGCTAACAACCTACCGACCATGTTTCAAAGTGACCTCAAATCCTTTACTTTCTACCAAAGAAGTTGAAAACAAAATATTATTGAAATCCTGGACAAATAGAACATTGTCAAGAGTTCTCTCAACTGCCTTTCCTTCTATATCAACTAGCAAGGAGACATCACCTACAACACGTGTCTGTACACTCATACCACAAGCATAATAGATATTTTTCTTGGGTGTGGATTTCAAATTTTTGAAAATTGCCTTGTTCCAGCACATGTGCCGACGCTCCTGTATCCATTATTAATCCAGTATCTTCTGCACCCTCTATTGCTGCCGCCATAGCAAATAAGTCCACGTCGTTCTCGTCAGATAGTGTTAGAGATTCGTCTTGGTAAGATGAAAATGATGAGAAAAGTGCATTTCCTCGATATGTAGATCTTGTGAAGCTTTCATTAGACCGGCTTTATTGCCATCTAGGCCTGTACAATCTTGTTTCGTAAGCCCTCTTAAACTTATGACAGAACTTATATCTATGACCTTTTTCATTATAATAAAAATAAGCATTGAAAGACTGTCTATTCCCTCCCTCATTAAACTGTTTAAATTGATTTCTGCTTATGATTAAATTGATTTCTCTGCTGATCAAACTGATTTTTTTTGCTGATTAAACTGAGCCTTTCCGTCAATGTCCGTGTTAAAGGCCTCTACCTGCCTTTCTACACTGATAATTTTAGAATCAGCCTCTTCCTCTAATATCAAATTAACAGCTAACTTTAAAGTCCAAATAGTCTTAACTTTCTGTTTCAGCCTATCAGACAATGCTTTCATAGTATTAGGAAGACCCCTCATTAGTAATGCAGCCTATTAAAACTGAGGGAATGATCCACCTGCACAAGCATGAGAGTCTATTAGAAAACAAAACTTGCTACCATATTCGGCCATTGTGCCGCCCGTGTATTTGTAGTCCCAAATTTGTCTAGCAAAAAATAGTTTTTCTTGGACATTAGCCTTTTTATAATTATCTTTAAGAGACTTCCAGATATCGATCGCCTTTTACATTTTTATCTGAGACATAGCCAATTCTTCTGAGATACAAAATTTTAGAATAGATCGAGCTTGCGAATTTTTCTTTGACCAAGATGCATTTGTTTCCGCCAGGGAACCATCCAAAATATCCAAAAGATTAACATTTTCAAAGTGTGTTTCCACCATATCCGCCCAATAAGTATATTTTTTCCCCGAGAAGATAGGAATTCTTGATGACATGACCATAACGTGTTGTTTTAGGACCACTGGAGCAGGTGGAGCAGCAGCAGTAATAGTAAAAGTAGATATAATTTACTCACATAAGCTTACCAAGAATCCTCCCCAATTGCTGTCTTCTACAGCTCACCAAATTTGATACAAAGGCCTAAACTTCTTTAATCTATACCACAATATAGAAAATCGAAAAACCTGACAACTTCCAAAGTTTGAGCCTAATTGATGCAACATACACCAAGATATGCAACTCAGAAGTTTCCAAAAAATAGTTTGCACATTATATAGTCTGAAGGTCTGGATACATCAAATGTTCTAAGTCCTAAGTCTTATAATCGTAGTGAGTTTCTACTCCTAATTGTCCTATTACATAGTGTTGTACTTCCGATAGAAACGTTGGTGAGAGACACTTCCAAGAAACCTAACTGCCACTAAGGTCTAAATGCTCATAATCACTCTAAAGCTAATGTTGGCACTTTACAATCAATTTTACAGAGAGATCAATAAAATTGCGTGTCGTCGGCTAGATTATTATTGTCTGGATGCTGCCATCCTGATGTTGCGTAAACACATGCAGGCAAATCATTTGTGATCTTTTTATGAATCTCGTCCATTGACTTGATTTAGATCAACTGCAGCTGCGTTGTCTCGTTTCGAATCATATTCAACATCACCGCAGCTTCGTCGTAGCTGCGTCGTCCCAGACTGAATAATCGCAGCTGCTTTGTCCCATCTGCGTCGCAATTGCTTTGTCCCATCTGCGTCGCAACTGCTTTGTTTTGTTGAATGTGTGAAATCCATATGTGGATGTGGGTGCCATTCCGAAATGGCTAATCTGTACCTAAGTGACAACGCGTGTCCTTTACTCTATATTTTACTGTCTTTCTACCGTCACACTATTTTAGTGAGACTTAAAGCTTTCCAAAATCAACACTCCCCTAAAGCTTTAGACTCAGTGTATCATCGCAGCTGCGATGTTAAGAAGCGCAGTTGCGTTGTTGTACCAGCGCAATATGGCAGCATAGCAACGCAACAAAACTGCTACTTACCTTGTCTTACTGCATTCCTTTCTAGGACATAGCGCACTATGGCAGCATAACAACGCAACAACTCAGCTAGTCAATTAGTCCCACTGCATCCCTAGAATACTTTAGCTTAGGAGCAGGAAAAGCTTTATTGAGCATATCAACAATAATTTTTGCATCTGGCAGATAGCATAATTTAATCACTCGGGAAAACACTTTTTCTTTTACAAAGTGTAATCTTACATCCATTTGCTTACTCTTGAAGTGGTGACTTGGGTTAGAGGCAATGAAAATGGCAGCTTGGTTATCACACCAGATCACCGGTGGACCAACTTCGATGTATCCAAATTCTTAAGACATGGATTTTACCCATAAAAGTTATTTGAGGGCCGAGCTTGCTACCATGTATTCTGACTCCATTGTCGATTGTGCCGTAACTTTTTGAAGTTTGTTGCCCCAGGAGGAAGTCCCGTTCCCAATTTGCAGAACAAATCCCGTGGTGGATTTTTGGGCTTGGCATATCGCCATAGCTTGCATCACTCTATATTTGCACCTTTAGTTCTCCTCCGTCTAGTGTGAGTTTGAGGTCTTTGGTTCCAGCCAAATATCTTAAGACTCTCTTTGCTGCATCACGGTCAGATTTTATAGTGTTTTCAAGACTTCTGCTTAGTACCCCAATTGTTGTAGCAATATGAGAACGGGTACATTTCATGAAATATATTAAACTTCCCATTATTTGTCTCTATGGTATTAGTGTCATAGGATCATCCTCCCCTGACTCTGAATAATCACTAATAATAACACTTGGCTCTGTCTCTTCTCCCTCTAACTTTTGCCGAAACTCCATTGGAGTTATACACCCTTTTGCCCCCCGTATTCTATACTCATCTAACATGTAACCAATAACATCTTTTTGAGTCAATTTTAATAATCTATTATTTCTATCCCTTACTACCTGAAAACCTAAAATATATTTCGCCTCACCGATGTCTTTCATCTCAAACCGTGAATTTAAGGCAGTTTTGATTTTATTAATTTCATTCATTCATTTGCTAATTTGAAGTAGATTGTCTAGATAAACCACAATATACACTATCCCATCCTCACCCTTTAGAATGTAAACAAAATGATCAAAGCTTATCCTTTGAAATCTTAGGCTAGTTAAGAATTCGTCAAGCTTGAGATTCCATTGTCTAGGGGCCTGTTTTAAACCGTATAGATTTTTTAACAATTTGCAATTAAGTGTTATATTCCTAGTTGTTTTAAACCGTATAGATATTTTAACAATTTGCATACTAAGTGTTATATTTTTGGTTGCGCATACATTTCGGGCTGCTGCCTATAAATGGTCTCTTCTTGCTCTCCATGCAAATAGGTTGTTTTTACATCCATTTGATGTATTTCCATATCTTCTATAACAGTTAGGGACAGCAAAATCCTAATTGTTTGAAATCTAACAACCGGATAAAATGTTTTTAAAAGTCAATTCCTTCTTTTTGATTATACCCATTTGCCACAAGCTTGGCCTTATATCGTTCAATAGTATTATCAGGATTTAACTTCTCCTTGAATACCCATTTGCTACCAATCGCTTTTTGGTCCGGAGGAAGATCCACAAGCTCCCATGTCTGAGCTTACATGATCGACTTCATTTCGTCGTTAGCTGCCTCGATCCAGTGATGTCGTTCTGGTGATGAGAAGGCCTCCCGAATGGTCAGATGCTCCCCTGAGGCTCCATAGTAGGCAAAGTGGAAGTTTGCTTGCAGTCGGTTTCTAGTTCGTCTTCCCCCGGATATTCTGAGGCTGAAATCGTCGGATCCTTTGCATTTCTCTTTGGTCTCTGTGTACAACTGTAGGATTGGAATTTTGGACACCGGGCTGAAACTAAATTTGTTGAGGAACTTAATTAATTTTAGATATCGGTGTTACCACCGAATGCCTGTGCATATTTGTGACAATCTCTTGTTTGCAATCTAAAATGACATATTGTTTGCAATCTAAAATGACGTACTCTTGTACTTTTTGCTGCTTTTGTTGCGTTGTCATTTTAAATAAATCTATCGCGTCAAGCTCAACCTTTACAATAATATTCCATGCTATAATTATTTTATGTTTCTCAAATACAAAGACTCTATACCGTTTCGAGTGATCGTTATATCCCAACAAGATACTCGGTAATCCTTTCGGTTCTATTTTCCATCTGTCTTTAGATGTATCTAAAATAAAGCATTTGCTACCAAAGACTTTGAAATGACTAACATCAGGTTTCCTACTTGTCCTGACCTCGTAAGGAGAAGTTTCTACCGATCTTGACCCTATTCTATTCTTGATATAAACGGCACAATTTAATGCTTCAACCCATAATTTCGGATCCACGTCCTTACATGCAAGCATGGACCTAGAGCTCTTTGTGATAGTTCTATTTAGTCTCTCTGAAACCCCATTTTGTTTTAGTGAATAAGGAACGGTTAGCTGATGACTAATACCTTCCTTAAGTAGGAAGTTTTCAAACTCTGTTGACGTATATTCGCCGCCGTTGTCCGATCTGAGTTCCAGAATTCGAAAACTATGTAGTTTCTCCACCCATGCTTTGTAGTTTTGAAAGTAGCCGAAGACTTCACTCTTGTCCCTCATGAAGTAGACTTTAGTAAACCTTGAAAAATCATCTGTAAATGTAACAATGTATTTCATCCCTCGAGGGCCGAAAACATTAGAATAAATGAGTTATAAAAGTTTAGTGGACCGGTGTTCAGATTTCTGAGGAAACAGTAATATATGTATTTTTCCTAGTGCAGCGCCATCACATGTTTAAGGTGACTCATTTCCATAAGTGACTCTTTTTAGTTTACCAATATGTACCATTTTTTTCAAACTGTCATAGTTCATATTGCCTAACCTCTTATGCCACAGCTCATCTGAAGATAATGCACCAAAATACAAATTATCATTTTCTTTATTATCACGCATATCCATTCAATACATTTGGCTGGCATCTCTAGTGCCTGTGACCACAATCTTTCCATTCTTGCTAACAACCTGCCGACCATGTTTCAAATTGACCTCAAACCCTTTACTTTCTACCAAAGAAGTTGAAAACATTTTTTTCTTGAAATCCGGGACAAAGAGAACATTGTGAAGAGTTCTCTCAACTGCCTTTCCTTTTATATCAACTAGCAAGGAGACATCACCTACAGCACGTGTCTGTACACTCAGACCACAGCATAGTAGATATTTTTCTCGGCTGTGGATTTCAAATTTTTGAAAATTGCCTTGTTCCAGTATATGTGTGCCGACGCTTCGGTATTCATTATCCATCGAGTATCTTTTGCACCCTCCATTGCTGTTGTCATAACGAATAAGTCCTTGTTGTTCTCGTCAGAGAGTGTTAAATATTCGTCTCGGTAAGATAAAGATGCCAAGAAAAGTGCATTTCCTCGAGATATAGATCATGTGAAGCCTTGATTGGACCAACTTTGTTGCCATCTAGGTCTGTACAATCTTGTTTCGTTGGCTCTCTATAGAACTTTTATCCATGACCTTTTTCATTACAATAATAACAAACAGTGAAAGAGTGTCTATTCCCTCATTGATTAAAATGTTTAAACTGATTCTAGTTATGATTAAATTGATTTCTCTGCAGATTAAACTAGGCCTTTTTGTCAAAGTCTGTGTTAAAAGCCTGTACCTGCCTCTCTGTACTGAAAATTTTAGAATCAACCTCTTCCTCTAATATCAAATGAATGGCTAACTGTAAAGTCGAGCTAGTTTTATCTTTATGTTTCAGCCTATTAGACGATGCTTTCATAGTATTAGGAAGACCGCTCATTAGTAATGCGGTTTGCTGAAACTGAGGGAATTATCCACATGCACAAGCATAAGAGTTTATTAGAATGCGAAAATTGTTACCATATTCGGCCATTGTGCCGCGCGTGTATTTATAGTCCCAAATTTGTCCAGCCAAAAATAGTTCTTTTTGGACATTAGCCTTTATATAATCATCTTTGAGAGACTTACAAATATCGATTGCCTTTTTCATTTTTATCCGAGGCATAGCCATTTATTCTGAGATACATAATTTTAGAATTGATCGAGCTTGCGAATTTTTCTTTGACCAAGATGCATTTGTTTCGGCCAGGGAACCATTCAAAATATCCAAAAGATTAACATTTTCGAAGTGTGTTTCCACCATATCCGCCTAATAAGCATATTTTTCCCTCGAGAAGATAGGAATTCTTGATGATAGGCCCATAACCTGTTGTTCTAAGACCAATGGAGCAGGTGGAGCAGTAGCACTAGTAGTAGAAGGAGACATAATTTACTCACAAAAGCTTACCAAGAATCAAACCCAACTGCTATCTTCTATAGCCCACCAAATTTGACACGAAGGCCTAAACTGCTTCAAACTATACCACAATATGTAATATCACAAATTCTGACAACTCCCAAAATTTTAGCCTAATTGATCTGACTCAAAAGTTTCCCAAAAATAGACTGCATATTAAATAGTCAAGAAGTCTAGATACATCAAATGTTCTAAGTCCTAAGTCTTATACCCGTAGTGAGTTTCTACTCCTAGTTTTCCTATTACAAAGTGTTGTACCTCCAATACAAAGGTTCATAAGAGATACTTCCAAGAAACCTAACTGCCACTAAGGTCTAAGTGCTCCTAATCACTCTGAAGCTAATTTTGCCACTTTACTTTCAATATTACTGAGAGATCAATATAATTACTTGCCACCGGCTAGAATACTATTGTCCGAATGCTTCCATCCACCGGCTAGATTACTATTGTCCGGATGCTTCCATCGAAATGTTGCAAAAACACGCAAATCCCTTATGATCTTTTTATAAATCTCGTCGATTGACTTGATTCAGATCAACCGCAACTGCGTTGTCTCGTTCTGAATCATATTCAATGTCAACGCAGCTTCGTTGCAGCTGCGTCGTCACATACTAAATAATCGCAGGTTCTTTGTCTCATATACATCGCAACTGCTTTTTCCCATTTGCGTCGCAGCTGCTTTGTCCCATTTGCGTCGTAGCTGCTCTGTTTCGTTAAATGGTACTTTTTCCCATTTGCGCCGCAGCTGTTTTGTCCCATTTGCGTCGTAGCTGCTTTGTTTTGTTAAATGTGTGACAGGCATATGTGGATGTCAGTGCCATTCCGAAATGCCTGATCTGTACTTAAGTGACGATGTGTGTCCTTTACTCTATAATTTACTATCTTTCTGGCGTCACACTATTTTAGTAAGACTTTAAGCTTTCCAAAATCAACAAAACTAACAAAAGAGGAGAAAGAATTTGAGCTGAGGAGAAGTTTGCGAAAAAATAGGGGAAAGAAACCGGCTGATCTTTCTTTTGACGGTAAGGGAAATATTGAAAATTCATATTATTATATACCTTGCTTCTCCCATATCCTTCATCTTAAATCTTCCTTTTAAATCATTTTTCAACTTATTTATTTTATCCATAGATTTATTTAAAACAAGCAAATCATCAACATAAATTGCAATAAAAATAATTCCTTCCTCATCTTCAAACAAATAAATTGAGTGATCTGAGCTGATCCGAATATATCCCAAACCTGTAAGAAACTCATCGAGCTTCTTGTTCCATTGCCGGGGCGCTTGTTTTAGCCCCTACAAAGATTTGATCAATCGGCATACCTTGCTTTCCTCCCTTTGCTCCACAAATCCTTCGGGCTGTCGCATAAATATTTCCTCTTCTAACTCTCCATGTAAGAAGGTTGTCTTGATGTCCATCTCATGAACTTCCATGTCTTCTCCTGCCGCCCTACTTAGAAGTATCCAAACCGAAGGAAACCTAACGACCGGAGCAAAAGTCAATTCCCTCTTTCAGGGTAAATCCTTTCCCCACTAACCGAGCCTTGTAGCGCTCAATTGTGTTATCCGGGTTGATTTTTAGCTTAAGTACTCACTTACATCCAATTGGCTTACTGTCAAGAGGACAATCCACCAATTCCCATGTGACAGCCGCCATAATTGAGGCCATCTCCTCATCAATGGTTGTTTTCCACCGGTTTCTCTCAGGACAGGTCATTGCCTCATTATAAGTTTGAGGTTCATCGGGTTGAGACAGTTTGGTTACCTTATTGTTAGCTTGTCTCTCTTGCAGTCTTTTGTTGCTTCTCTTTCCTCCCTTAAACTCGCTTGCCGGAATAGATGGCTCCCTGAGATTCTTCCGAACAGTTTCTACTTCTCCCCTATCCCTTAATTTTGGGTCGATATCCACCACGTCTTCCGTTTCGGTTGGAGTTGATACTAAGGGCTCCACATTTGGGTCCTTCTCGATCTGATCTATACTTCTAAGATTATCATCTTCTTGAAATCCTAGATAGTTAGGAAGCTCAAAGTCATCAGAATTTTCTGACTCAAATCTGATTCTGACTGTCTTTGTCTGCTTAAAGGGATCTATAGATTTTTTTTCATCCATAACCACTAGATGCTTTACTAGGATAATATCCTCTCTTTTGAGATCATAGACTTTATATCCTTTTACATCTTCATCATATCCTAGTAGATATCTTGGTTTTCCTTTTGGGTCTAACTTCCAGTTTGACCAATCTGTGTCTAAACTGAACACTTGACTACCAAAAACCTTTAAGTGTGAAACATCTAGCTTTCGGCCTCTCCATCTCTCATAAGGTGTTTGGCCTTTTACTGCTGAAGTAAGAACTGTATTCTTGAGATAATTTGCACAGTTCATTGTTTCGGCCCAAAACTTTTTTCCTATCTTCTTATCTGACAACATACACCTAGCACTATCACTCAGTGTAACTTTTTTCCTATCTTCTTATTTGACAGCATACACCTAGCACTATCACTCAGTGTTCTATTTAATCTTTCAGCTACACCATTCTGCTTAAGATTTTTAGGAAATGTCTTTTGGTGTTGCACTCCATCTTCTCTCATAAAATCCTCAAACTGGTTAGAGGTATACTCTCCACCATTGTCACTCCTTACTCTCTTGATTAAGGTTTTATGGAGTTTTTCACTCCAAGCTTTTTATTGTTTAAAACATTTCTGAGCCTTTGACCTATTTCTCAAAAAATACTCTCAGGAATACCGAGACCAATCATTGGTGACAGTCATCATAAATATCTCCCCCCCCGGTGATGGCACTCTGGCCGGCCCCAAAATATCTGTGTGTACTAAATCTAGAATCTTTTCTCCCTTATAGGTGGCAGTTTTTGGGAAGGGTAACCTGTGTGTTTTACCTTGAGCACATCCACTACAATCACTTAGATTCTCACTTTCATTGAACAAAATCCCTTCCATCACTCCCATCTTTTTCATCTCTCTTAACTTATCTAGATTCACATGCCCAAGCCTCTTATGCCACAACATTATATCATGAATACCAGCATAATAAAGTTTTTTCTTTTCATTGCTTAAAATCAGCCTAAACATCCCTTGGCTACCTTTTTCAGCAGTAAAATAAACTGTTGAAAAGAGTTAATTAATAGTTCACTTCTATAGTTTAGTGAGAATGTAAAGAGAGAGAAAGAGAGAACCAAAGGCACGCTATGGCTGCCGCGTCATTTAGGAGGGAGAATGAAATAGAAGGTATTTTACTATTAGTAGCAAAACAATGCCACTAGCCGGATTGAAACCGCGGTCTATGGAATACTACTTAGACCTTAGCCTTATCCATTAAAGCACTAACGAAACGATATAATAATTACGATTCACGCATATTTATCTATTTGTTAAACGGGCTAATTTGCAACAGACTAACGAAAACACGCATTAATCAATTCATGCATGGAAGCGAATCGAAGCCGCATTAATACAAATGATCGCACGGCCACAATTGCAGCCGCCACCCGCAATAAAATTTCGGCGGCCTTTGGGGATAGCGTCACGCGACGCCACGTGGCACCATACTATTGGATACCGGAGAAGATGGGAGGAGGAACCATGGCTCCCGTTTTGACAGACGTCACTTTGAAAGCCATGGCGTACAATCGCCGTACAATAAGTACATCGCCTAATGTACCTTCTTGTAATATATAATGTTTTTATTGGACTAGGGTTTAGTAGTAGGCAGTCGTAAGTAGGCAGACTAGGACTTAGTGAAATTTAGGTACCTCTCTCTAAGAGAACTTGTAACTATAAAGGTCATCTTTGACCAACCATAACTTACTGATCAGGGGAGCAAATTCAGTGATTCTTTTTGCGTTTGACTCAAGAGAGTCTTTTTCTCATAGGTGTGAGGGTGGTCAGAATATTTGTGAGCCTGGGCGGCGCTTATTCAGCGGGAAAGTAGAACAGACAAATATTATCCTAGAGGCTTTACATAGGATGCTCATTCTCTGGGTCAATGGAGACCACAGAATTGTAGGTTATGGGCCCACCCTCTTGGGTGCCCATATTTGATGGATCAGACTTTCTTTATTCGGAAATGATGATGGAGGGAGAACAATTTGAGAAATACCTATGGGGTATAGTGTTCGGACAAGTTCGATGCCCACCTCCACTTGGGTTTGGAGGAACGCGTTTTTTTTGGCACCTTCGCCTCTACAGTAGGTAGAACAGCTGCCACCATCACTGAGGACGAAGACAAGGAAGGAGAGGAGATTGTCATGGAAGGAGAAATGGGAGGAGTTGCAACTCAATTGACACCATTGCCGAAGGCGATAGCGGCAGCAACACCACTAACAACGGCGACAAGGGTTCACATCGAAAAATCGAAGTATGAAAAGTGGAACTTCAAAGACAAGGTTGCTAAGCTCTTCATTCTTAAAAGTGTAGCAAAAGGCATTGCCATTTCCCTTATGCACGTCAAATCTTCATCTCATATTTGGATATCACTAGTTAACAAATATAAGAGCGGATCATTGCAACAGCAACAGTTGGCAGAAAACAAGATTGCAGCTTATACTTATAAGGGAGGAAGCATGAATAATTATTGCAATGATTTAGGAGCGTTATTTGGAGAGCTAGAGAGTGCAGGTAACTCATGGTCTGAGAGACAAAGAGTGAACACATAAATGATGAAACTACCTGAAGAGTATGAGAATATCAGTAATCGATTGCAAGACATAGGAGATAGCAATTGGAATTGGGATGATACAGTGGGAATGATTTAAGTGAAAGAAAGCACCATAAAGCTTAGGAGAGGGAGTCCAAGTGTCCAAGCATTGTCAGCAAGAGCTGATTGGCGGAAGGGTGATGAGGAGATGGAGAAAGATCCTTATCAAAACTTTGGAAGAAGAGGACAAGGAGGTGGAAGATTTGATAGACAGGGGAGAGGAACTTGGAGGATTATGTCACTTCTGCAAGAAACCGGGACACTATATGGTAGATTGTGGCAAACTTGCAGATCTTCGATTAAAAGATGGGTAAGGGAACTCAAGAAATGGAGGAAAGAATAAGGCTTTCCTAACTCAAGTTCATGATGAGCAAGAGAACAAAGAAACCGAACAGGAAGAGGAGCTTGAGGAGCTTGAGGAGCTTCTTCTTAATCCGAAAAACACTTAAAAGCATGTTGACATTTCACGGAGACAAAAGTGTGCTTTCGGAGGTAAGAGGGATCCACTTGAAGATGGGTGGATCATAGACTCAAGGGCCTCAATGCATATGTGCAAAGATAAAAAGTGGTTCACTAAACTGAGAAAGATCCTAATAGTTGAGATAGAGTACAAAGATGGTAGAGTAGAAACCACAAGTCTTGTTAGGACTGTTGACTTAAAGGTTCTAGTTGATGGAAAGGCCTCAATTGTAACACTCTCAAAAGTTCTTTACATTCCACAGCTTAGTAAGAACTTGGTCTCAATAGCTGTCCTAGATGAAAAGGAGTTTGAAACAGGAACTAAGAAAGGAATCTTCACAGCAAGCTTTGATAATGAGGTTTATTTCATAGCTGAGAAGGGCAATCAAGGAATGTTAAGAATTCTGCTTTGCAATGAAAAGAGTGTTCTCTACTCGTGTGCAAGTGAGATGATGCTTTAGCACAAAAGGTTCGGGCACTTGCATCTAGATAGATTAAAGAAAATGAAGAAAAATGGAATAGTGGAGGGTATTACTTTTGAGGATGATGAAACCTTTGATGATAGCAGTGGATGTGCCCAAGGGAAAATTCATAGACTTCCATTTCCAAAGGCAACCACATATAGGAGAGAGAAAGTATTGGATCTAATTCACACTGATGTTTGGGGACCTGCTAGATATGCTTCACATGGGGGGAAGAGGTGGATGTTAACTATCACAGATGATTGGTCTAGATACACGAAGGTTTACTTTCTCAGACATAAGTCACAGATATTGAGATGTTTCAAAGAGTATAAAGTATGGAGTGAAAAACTACACGAAACCTCAATAAAAGAGATAAGAAGTGATAATGGGAAAGAATACACCTCAAGGGATTTTGAAGAATATCTTAAAGAAGAAGGAATTCATCATGAGAAAACTAAACCCTATAATCCGGAACAAAATGGAGTAGCAAAAATAGTGAATAGAACTTTAGGAGAAATGTCCAGAAGTATGTTAACTGATAAGAGGATAGGGTTGCAGTTTTGGGCGGAGTCTATGAACTATGCTAATTTCATAAAAAATAGAGTTCTAACTTCAGCAAATAAGGAGGAAACTTCGTATGAGAGGTGGACAGGAAGAAAGCCAGATTTGTCTAGTTTCAGAGTGTTCGGAAGTCAAGTCTACAGTTTGGATTCTGATAAGACTAAATGGAAGTTAGGGGGGAGAGGGAAGCCAAGATATCTTGTAGGATATGATGAGAGCACAAAAGGATATCGAGTGTATGACTTGAAAAAATAAGATATAATTTTGGTAAAACACATAGTGGTGATGAATGAAGAGAAGTCCATTGATCCATTTAAATTTAATAAGGAAGTCAAAATCAGATTTGAAACAGATCAGTTTTCTGACTTTCACTTTGAAAATGAAGAGAACGAATAGGGAGAAAAAGAAAAATCTGAAGATTTACCAAAAGAGAAGGAGGAAAAGACAACATCCGAGGCAACGCCACAATACGAAGTGGAAACCGAATGGGAACTTGATGAGACACCGGAATTGGAAGATAGGGGAGCTGAAAATCTCCCTAAACGAAACCCAAGGATGCCTTCCATACTGGCGTCCGATTTTGAAGGGGGAAGAAGAAGTAGTAAACGACTTCAAGAAAGACAAGTAAATAACCAACTCACAAAGATGTCTCACCCAGATGAACCTCAGACATACTTAGAGGCCATAAACACTCCAGAAAGTAGTCGGTGGATCATAGCTTTAAATGAAGAAATGGCCCCTATCATAGAAGCCAATACATGGAGTTGGTAGATTGTCCACCTGACCAAAAACCGATCGGATGTAAGTGGGTTTTTAAACTTAAATTAAACCCGGATAATACCATTGAGAGGTACAAAGCAAGGTTAGTTGCAAAAGGACATACTCAGAAACAGGGGATAGACTACGAAGAAACCTTTGCACCTGTTGTCAGATTTCCTCTTGTTAGAATCCTTTTAAGTATAGCCACAGCGAAGGAAATGGAAATCCACCAGATGGATATTAAAACGACCTTTTTGTACGGAGAGTTGGAAGAATAAATTTACATGAGGCAACCGGAAGGATTCATGGAAAGTGGGGAAGAAAACCAAGGTTGCAAACTGATAAAATCACTCTATGGGCTTAAGCAAGCCCTACGACAGTGGAATATAAAGCTCGACGAATTTCTGACCGGTTTGGGGTATATCAAAATTAGTTTAGATCACTCCATATATTTATTTGAGGATGAGGATGGAGTGATATTTATTGCTATTTATGTGGATGATTTGTTGGTCTTAAGCATGTCATTAGATAAAATTAACAAACTAAAACGGGATCTTAGAAGCCGCTTTGACATGAAAGATCTCGGCGAAGCAAAATACATTTTGGGAATTCAAATGGAGAGAGATAGAGGGAATAGGATTATAAGACTCACTCAGAAAGAAGCAATTGGTAATATGCTAGAAAATTTTCAAATGGAGAAAGCAAATGGATGTACTACTCCCATGGATTTGAAGAAAGTGAGTGAGGGGAGGGAAGAGGGAGGAATATTCATCATAAATGATGAGATAGATGAGATACAAAGAAGATTTATGGAAAATATCGCTTATCGACAGATTCTAGGCAGTTTAATATATTTTATGAATTGTACCCGGCCGGATATAGTTGCAGCCGTAGGAGTCCTCAACAAGAGTCTAAATGAACCAAGAAAGAGAGACTGATAGGCTGCCAAAAGGGTGATGAGGTATCTGGTGGGGACAAAGGAATTGTGGTTGTATTTGGGAGGGGAGCACACTGACATCACAACCTGGAGTGATGCCAGTTATGGAGATGTGCCTTTAAGGCGGTGTACGACTGGATATGTGTTGCAAATTGGATCTTGTGAATGCTGTTGGAGTAGCAAGCAACAAAAAGCAGTTGCTCAGTCCACTATGGAGGCTGAATACATGGCTTCCTGTGCTGCTACCAAAGATTTAATGTGGGTGAAATCTCTTCTTGAAGAACTTGGGTTCATGAAGACAAGAACTTAGAATGTTTTTTTGTGATAATCAAGCTACTATCTCTATTTCAGCTAATCCGAAACATCACTTCAAAGCTAAGCATATGGATATTAGACTAAGCTTTGTCAAAGAGACGGTTGAAAATAAAATCATTAAATTGGTTCATAAAAGTGATAAAGAAATGATTACAGACATGATGACAAAACCAGTACCTTCCCCTAAGTTGATTTATTGTAGAGAAAACTGTGGTTTAAAATTGAAAAGTGACTAAAAATTAATGGGAGTGTTGAAAAGAGGTAATTAATAGTTCACTTCTAGAGTTTAGTTAGAATGTAAAGAGAGAGAAAGAGAGAACCAAAGGCACGCCATGGCTGCCGGGTCATTTAGGAGGGAGAATGAAATAGAAGGTATTTTACTATTTGTAGCAAAATACTGCATCTAGCCGGATTTAAACCGGGGTCTGCGGAATACTACTTAGACCTTAGCCTTATCCATTAAGGAACTAACGAAACGATATACGTATTACGTTTCACGCATATTTATCTATTTGTTTATCAAGCTAATTTGTAGCAAACTAACGAAAACACGCATTAATCATTTCATGCATGGAAGCGAATCGAAGCCGCATAAATACAAATGATCGGACGGCCACATTTGCAGCCGCCACCCGCAATAAAATTTCGGCGGCCTTTAGGGATAGCGTCACGCGACGCCACGTGGCACCATACTATTGGATACCGGAGAAGATGGGAGGAGGAACCATGGCTTCGTTTTGACAAACGTCACTTTGAAAGCCATGTCGTACAATGGCTGTACAATAAGTACATCGCCTAATGTTCCTTCTTGTACTATATAGTGTTTTTATTGGACTAGGGTTTAGTAGTAGGCAGTCGTAAGTAGGCAGACTAGGACTTAGTGAAATTTAGGTACCTCTCTCTAAGAGAACTTGTAACTATAAAGGTCATCTTTGACCAACCATAACTTACTGATCAGGGGAGCAAATTCAGTGATTCTTTTTGCGTTTGACTCAAGAGAGTCTTTTTCTCATAGGTGTGAGGGTGGTCAGAATATTTGTGAGCCTGGGCGGCGCTTATTCAGCGGGAAAGTAGAAGAGGCAAATATTATCCTAGAGGCTTTACATAGGCTGCTATTTCTCTGGGTCAATGGAGACCACAAAATTGCATAAACTTCCTCCTCAAAACTAGCACTAAAGACTCCTTTCCTACTGTTAGTATCAAAACCCTTATCATCTAATACAGACGTAGAGATGAGGTTTTTGTTTAGCCCCGGAATAAACAATACATCGGAGAATATAACTATGGATGTCTTTCCTTTTACTAACACTTCAGATCTACCGATCCTACAAGAGTAATAGTGACTATTCTCCCATCCCCGTACTCTATCTCTACGGTGGGAATCTTTCTTATCTTAGTAAACAGGTGTTTATCCTTACACATGCGCATGGAGGCACCTGAATCTACAAACCACTCCGCTTCACCTTTCAATCCACCTAAAACAAATTTCTCCTTTCGTAGAATTTCGACCTCGTTTGTCGCCTCTAACTCCTCATCCAATAAGAGCCCATCGTCCTCATCTTCACATTCCACCTCATGTACCTGTGTCACAAGGGCCTTTTTCTTTCCTCTCGCGGTTCCACTGTTCTGCCCCTCCTTTAACCAAAGCTCACTTAGCTTAGTGCACTCTGCCATATAGTGCCCTGGTTTGTTACAAAAATGAAATAAACCTTTAGGAGCCCTTGGTCCGAACTCGTGGGTTTGATTTTTCTACTCCCCCCCTCCGTAATTTCCGACCGGTTTCCGAGAATCCTTGTTCCTCCAATCGGTCCTTGCTGCCAAGGCTTGCCCACTCTTTCCTCCGCTTGGGATCTTAATCGTATTCTCCCGAACGAGAATCATCCCTACCACTGAGTTCTATATCCACCTTGGGTCGGGCAAGTCTTGCACACAGTTGACTATGTTTTCGAGCTCATCGGGTAATTTCATCATTAAAAACTTAACCTTTTCCTTTTCACTAAATTCTTTTCCAGCACTCTCTAGCTCTATGAAAAGTGTAGCAAACTCATTCTAATAATCCAACATCTTGCCCATTTTGTATGCATACTCTTTAATTTTATGATCAGCGAACTGTTGTTGCTGAATCGTACCACTTCGGTACATCTCTATGAGAGCCATCCAAAGATCAGATGCCCTTTCTACCTGCAAATGAGGAGATGCAAGCCCTTGAGTAAGATGTTGGAGGATGAAGTACTTTGCCGCCATATTGTTCAAGTCCCAGTTATTAGTATAATTCTCCTTATTCCTCGGAATAGGTGACATGAATGCCGAACCAGTTGCTATTCGTGTGGTCGTCTCCTTCTCCTTTTCTTTGTCTACCACCTCCCCTTCCTTTGTCTCCTCCGTTGAAGATGGATCTACTTTCCTAGTATATGTGCTTCCTCCAAACCCTAGAGGGATTCAAAGACTTGATGGACGCCCCACTCGTCCACTAGTATCCCCCAAAACCTTTTCTCGCATAGAGCTCCTATCATCATACTTTCCCAGTATATAAAGCCAGTTCCATTAAAGATAGGTACCCTAGAGGGTGGGCCCATAACTTGTAACTCTGAGACCTCCATAGGTCCTCAGAATGTGCAGCTTGTAAGAAGCCTCTAGGAAAACCCTGACCCCTATGTGTTTCAACAAGAATAACTGCCATGTTTCCAGATTAAACTCTGAACACGTTTCACCTTTGTAAAGGCAAGACTCCCGTGAATCGATAGCAAAAAAAATCTCTGAATTTGCTCCCTTGAGCAGTAAGTTATGAAGGGTCAAAGTTGATCTTTTGTATAAAAGCTCTCTGGGAGAGAGGGTCCAATATATTAAATTTTTCTAAGTCCTATCTCTCTCTAAAACTCTATCTAATGAAGTACGGCACCAATCTTAATATTGTATCGTAGATAAATGTACACGTGTCAGTGTACTTTTTGTACGACCGTTGTACGACATGGCCAACAAGTCGACACATGTTATTTTTGGATTTGTTCATGTAATCCCCGGAGATGGCGTAATCCAATGTGATTGCGCGACGTGGCAATTGATGTGACGTCGACTGCAAACCGCCGCAAACCTATTCCGCGATCTCAGCATGCTTCGTGGCTGTCTGATTAAGCCGGATTGCAATCGTGGTCGTCATAAATACTTGCGCAATATTTGTTTCGCCTTCGAAACAAAATGCGCAATATTTGTTTCGCCTTCGAAACAAAATGCGCGTTATTCGTTTCGGATGTTCCGTACGTCGTACATTACGAACTTTATCTATGTCTTAATATCCGGTAAATTGAAATATCTTACGTGTTAACATTTAAATAGTTATCAAACCTATTATAATTTAACCTTGATCTTAGACTACTTGGCTAAGGCGACCAGCTGATGGCTATCCTAACGGAGAGCAAGTACCACGTTCAAATCTTGGATCCGTCAAGTTTTAATTTGGTAAAAAACTACCAACCTAATGTCTCTCCCCGTTGGGATAGCATAGCGGCCATGGCACTATCTCCCTCTCCAAATTTCTGTGACTACGACAAGTGTGGGAGTTGGAGAGAGGAGTTAGAGGCAGAGTGCCTTTGCTTATTTTCTGCATTTTACAAAGCTTTAGAAAGTACTAAAATAACCTTTAGTTTCTACATTGCTACCCCCGTAATATCTGTTGACCAATAATAACTCGCCACATGTCACCCGTCGACATCTGCTCCACTAACAGCCAAAAGTCCACTCCGTTACACCCGCTCATTTGTGAGTCGTTCGATCTGATCCGAATATTTGATTTCGTCCGTGAAATTAAATGTCGTTTCGTATGTTCCGTGCGATCCGGATTTCGTGCGGACCGATACATTTCTATGTATAATTTTTCCTGTAAAGTGTTAAAAGGAACGTACCGTTTCCTAATGTTTAAATGTCAATCATACCTTATATACCTTAACGATCTTCAAGACCTAACGGATATGACGATTGCTATGTCGTATAGTGCATTGCGGGAGGTCACATGATCAAACCCTGGTCCTGTTATCCATCTTTTGCATAAGCTGTGTCTTTTGTTTGTTCTATTTGTCTGTCTCCTTGTCTGCTTAGGGCAGCAGGAGCCATGGTCCTGTTATCCATCTTTTGCAGAAGCCTTGTCTGCTTGGGGCAGCCATGGTCAGTTATCCATCTTTTGCAGAAGTTGTGTCTTTTGATCTTTTTGTCTGTCTCATTGTTTGCTTGGGGCAGATTGTCTGTTTGGGGCAGCCATGGATGCCTGCCAGTCTTCAGTTACTACGATAATTATGAGGGAAGCAGTAATACCATGAACAAAAGAATTGGTCATGTTATCCATCTTTTGCAGAAGTTGTGTCTTTTGTTCTATTTGTCTATCTCCTTGTCTGCTTGGGGCAGCCATGGTCCTGTTATCCATCTTTTGCAGATGTTGTGTCTTTTGATCTATTTTCTGTCTCCTTGTCTGCTTGGGGCAGCCGTGGCTGTCTCCCGGTCCTCATTGTCTGCTTGAGGCAGCCATGGATGCTTGCCAGTCCTCAGTGACAAAGATAAGTATGAGGGAAGTGACAAAGATAAGTATGAGGGATGCAGTAAGACCATGAACAAAAGAACTAGAATATAAAATACCCTTTTGCAACATGGTTTTCCTATTTGTGGATCGGTGATACTTAGATTTAAAACATGTTGCCAACGCTTTTTAAGATAACGTTTGAAGATTACATTTATTAATGTTATCGTGGGTTGGTAAACACAAGACGTCAACATGTAGTGCATTCTAACTTTGACGATGACGCAAATCAAACTTCTAATTTTCTCACTTTATTTGTACTTTTGTAACTTAAGCTTTACGATGCTATGTTTTTTAGGAGAATGAGAGAAAAATCCCTTTACTTTAGTACATGGGGACACAACTTTACAGAATCTTGATAGAATTTTACTAAATATGTTTCACAAGAAAATAATACGAAACGTAAAAAAAATAAAAAATGTAATGGTATGAAATGTACGACATTTGAAAAAATGTATGAAACAACAAAAAAACGTAAAAGTAACAACAGAAGATGGCTTTAAAACGTACGACATTTGATAACCTGCCCCATTTTTTCATCCATCGAGGGTTATCTTTATGCTTTGACTTTTGTGGTCTTTAATAGCTTTTATGTTTGTTTAGCCTTTGTATAGAGATGGTTCTCACTTTAGGTTTTGCAAAACATATTCTATTGCCTTTGCCCACGTCTAACTATTAAAGGCCCGTTAGATGTCCCTCATTCTTCCTCCCTAACAACGTTTGTGTTGTTACGTTAATGGCCAAATCCGTTGTAATGTTTCCACGACAGTTAATATGATATTCAACACCACATTGAATTCCATAACTGGTGTATGAATGGCATGTGTACAAAAGACAATATTTTTTGTTCTTCGATGTTGGAAGGGAAGAGTCGAAGAGGTCACACTGACAATCTGGAAAAACATAAGTTTTACATATCGTGTGAGAAAATATTACTACCATCCCCTTAATTTGGACTCTTTCTTTGTACAATCTAAGTACAACTACCTTAAAGCTAAAATGTACATAAATATAACGATGTACTAGACAGTCCACATGTCTTACTCACGTATTTGAGCTGCAAGAGGAATAAGGAAACTTTCATTGGACTAATAAAGAAAATAATACTATTTTTCTTTTAATTAATGTTATCTTGTTGGTCTTTTATCTTTTAGGCCATTAGTTGTTTACTCATTTAGTCTTTAAACATTTTTCTAGTTTTTCCCCTTTATACTCAAACGAGTTTTCCATCACAAATATCAATATCCATAAATTATAGACATTTGGTCCCCTTCGAGGAAAGCTTTATATAGGTGTTGTGCCTCTCTTGGTTTTTTTCAATCCGTCCGCAGTACAGACCGCCGTACTGCTGGCACAATGTTACGTCGACAGACCCCCATACATCTGGCACAATGTTACAGTGCCCTCCGACGGAGGATGTTACGTCGACAGACCCCCGTACACCAGGCACAATGTTACAGTGCCCTCCGTCGGAGTACAGGCCGCCCTACCGTTACCACAATGCTACGCTAACAGACCGCCATACAGCTGGCACAATATTACGATGCCGTCCGTTGCAATAGAGACCACCATATTGCTGGCACAATGTTACGGTGATGCACCGCCGTACCGTTGGCACAATGTTATGTTAACAAGCCGCCGTACAGCTAGCACAATGTTACGCTGCCGTTTGTCGTAGTACACACTGCCGTATCGCTGGCACAATGTTACGGTGACGGACTGCCGTACCGCTAGCACAATATAAGGCTGCCGTCAATTGACTGTACGAACGACTATAGGAAATGGTGTTGATTTCCGTGAAATTGGGATTCAGTATGTCCCATACTAGGGAAAAATGAGTTGGCCAGGGCTCGAACCTGGAACCTCTAACTTAAGCTGTCAGGCACTAACCACTGTGCCACCAGCTCGATGTACAGCCTGGCGGGCCCGTACCTATTTCTTTTAGGCGGCTTCGAGTGTGACGTATCACATTCTACCCCGTATTGAACCGGCATTCACGTTCGAATCCAACAAAAGGTAAGTGACCATCCAAGGAAAAAGTACAGGTGTTCGATTTTTGTAATAGGCATGAAAAATGGGCATAAAAAAAAGGCATGATAAACTAAACAAGGTACATGCCCGTGTAACGGGCCTTGGTTTTCTTGTTGCAATTAAAGTTCATATAAACTTTACCCACGTCATTCCCCAGAAATTACCCCCAACACATTGTTATACAAACCCACTTGTAAAAAAATCATAAACCTTCAACGCAGGTGTTGGTTAAAACATAGTTGCCCGTATTCATACAATATACGAGTATTATGTCACTTATGAACGACCAAACAACATGATCGTTGACTTTTTTTAAGGGCTGGCACATCCATTCCAAGCTTACAGTTCCGATTGGATATGTACTTTCTGAAGGGTAAAGAACCATGGAAGTGTTTTTTCCACATGGAACCCAAAATGCACATGGCCCGTGGACGAGACCATACTATTCTTAACGTCTTTCGAGCTAATCAAAGCTAGACAGTTTCCGGATGCACATAATCAGATAATTTGGTGCCATCTTAGCCGTCGATCGAACCAATGTATGCCTACAGCTTAAGATGCCAGATCGCATTCCCACGGCTAACATCCACGCACACTCGATTTTTTTCACGTCCACATAGTCGACAAACAACTATGAAGCGTAACAAGATACGCAAGCCGATCCGTGCGAGTCATTTATTACCTCCCCGAAAAACGCAAGTATTATTAATTTTAAGTTTTTCATTAACACTAGTAATTTTTTAACGCTAATAACGATAAGCTTTGTAGTCAATTAGTCACACATTGCAAGTACAACATTCGTATACGTGGAAAACATAAAAAAATATCCTCGACGAACACGTGATTACAGGGTTACACCTCGCATAAGCTATGTGCTTTTCGCCACGTTGGATACAGGTGCACCGACCAGGTCCACTGAAATTATCCTCGCACGCTCCTTTTGTCATTGACCGGCCCTCAACGTTTGTCGCACCTTTGTGCCATTACGTTTCAAAATTTTCATTTCCATTTTCAAAATTCAAATTTGGTCACAAACCTTTCGTACGAGTCATTAATTACCACCGCTAGTATTGATATTCCGTTCAAATTTCACGCTTGAAGATATTTTTTAGATTTTTTAAATCTATTTTTGATCTGAATATAACCTACGCATACTAATGAAAATGAGCCAACGCAAGTGAGTGGTTGTTTACTGACTCGACATAATGGAAGACGACCCAACAACATATTCTAAGACAACCCTTCCAGTAAACCTTGCGAGTAAGCGTGTCTGTAGGTATAGAGGGATTGCATAGTCTAATAAAGGCCTTAACTGTCGGGACGAGTCCTCCATATGCTTAGTGTGTGTGCCCATGTAACCGAAACTTTAGAATGTTAGTTTTGATTTTAGCGCAGATTTGACAGTGTACTTTTCTAAGTGTTCCTATATCAATCATTACTTGCGCAATCATTACTTCAAATATGTGACAGTTGTAGACGTCTACAAAGTTTCCGACAGCCTACGATAGAACGAAACGAAATGTCGACTACTACGAAACTTTCTAAAATCAATGATGTTTACAAAAACGGCGACGGTTGTAGACGTCGAGTTTTCTTTGGCATTGTAGATGTTTAGGGTTTTGTGACATTGCGAAGTCATGCTACATTGTGACGTCATCAGCACGTAAACTTTCCGCCATGGCTTTCCCGATTTCCTTTTCTTACCTTTTATCATTCAATATGCCACCAAACTGAGGCAAAAAATATTCAAAAAAAATGAAAAAAACATATCTTTCATTTATACTATTATTGTTGCATTTCATTTAGAGACGAGAGAAAGAGGAGCGGTCGAATGAGAAAGATGGAGAAATACGAGGACGTCGAAAGTTTTGCAAATGACCCATGAATGAAAGTGGAGGTCCAAAACCCCAACGATTTTTTTTCCGTACATGCTTTGTCATTTTTGTACGTACATGCGTGTGAGGAACAGGGAAAAAAATAGCGTGTACTTTCCCTCGTTAAAAAAAAATCGAAGACGTTTCACGCGTGCAATACCGGATTTCTATTCGTCGATAGTGTGTTATTTCGGTTAAAATCAGGTCGCGAGTGGATTCCAGTACAGGTGGGAAGATGAGCTGGCGTGATGTGGAAGTGGGTTGCGATGATAATAATGCCAAATTGATTTACTGTCCAAGTTCCAAGGTGAGGCAAAATGTACTTTGGTTCTTGCCAATTTTTCGTACGGCGTAAGATTTTATCATTGCAAGTCCCATTTTATGTGAAAACGACGGGGAAAAACACTTACTTGAAACACATGGGCACACACCCTAAGGGCGACACTGTAGCTCTTGGCTGCACGCTCTTTTGCTGACGATCGCCGACGTATAGCCTCCCTCAAAGTCTCAAAGTGAAGCGGACGGTGACGCCTCGTCAGCATTAGAAACCATAATAAATTAATAATTACCTTTGGTCGCATCCACAAGGCAACGGATGCCGGTACGAATCTGTACATGGATTTAGTATCCTGCTGCGCGACTCGAGTATAAACGTAACCATTAATCCGGTGCTCTGTCATAAATCACGTCACTGGATAGTACAAACCTGCATATGGGAATCCATAGAGAAGATTTTATTCCCTGTAGAGCAATCTGTCTCGAGCGACCTGCCATGCACGCCACACCCGTGACCCTTGTCACTGTGCACAATGTACACATGTAATAGGTGCACACACCTTTTATTCTATGTGCACATCTACTAACTAATGATGCACATTAGGGTTGTATGTCCCAATATGCGCATGTGGTATATGAGAGAATATCTTGTTATTATACCCATTACACCCGGTGGCAATACATGTTCCTTTGAAATATCAACTTGTAAGCAACTTCACCATCACGTGCTACGACGAGGAAACGGGCCAACATAGTATCTTGGTAAGAAAAACCTCAAACTCGTAAAATGAAAAGTTGGGTGCTTAGTTAGTTCACGACTTAACCACACTAGAGGCGTTTTAACCCTTTTGGTTTGTTCCTAGGTTAGTAATCGCTTTCCTTTTGCACGGCGATTGAGCTCGTTAATTCACCCTTTTTCCCTTGGGGGAGGTACATGAGGAACTACCAAAAGATATTTCATAAGCAGGATAAGTTAAAAAGCACGATGGTAAACCATATGAGTCCGGGGGTACAAAAGGAGTGGCATGGCCAAAACTGAAAAACAACAATAAAAAACAAAGAGAGCAACAGGAGCACAAAAAAAAGGAAACAACAACAAGGAAAATAAAAGCACCCAAACTCAAAATGAAAAGCACGACAACTCACAAAACCAAAACTACAATCCCAACCCAAACTCAATTAATATCTATGAAAAGAAACCACGTAAGTCCCCCCAGCTAGGGGGGGCACGTTGAGGGAACGCAACAGCCGATCGGAGGAGAATAGAAGCCTGCACTCGCTGTTAAGCCACAGAGGAGGGCTCCCAGGTCCTCGGCGCTCGAAAGCACGTCGAGCACAAGTACGGAGAATCTCGTCCAGTGCAACACCCAAACAACCAAAGATCCCGACCGCCATCGGAATAAAGTCATCCATAGGGTCCCGGTGGGCATAATCACGCTCCTTCGCCTTAGCGGCATCACGGGCTGCTACCCTAACATACCCCATGTCTAGCCGCGTGACCAACAACTGTAGCTTGCAACCAACCTTACTCATTTAAAAGGTCGTTACTTCTCAATCACAATCGCTTAATCAATCTTATATATCTTGGTAGTTTGGACGTCAAAAACATTACTCAGCCTTAGCTATGCCTAAGTTTTGCAACTGCTGATCCAACAAATAATTGCTTCAATCAACCCCAAAATGAAACCCATTTTCGCAAAACGAGATACCTTTAACAGTAATCCACAATAAAAGCTTATCGGATAAAATGTTCTCAATGAACCCTTCTATAACATTGACCATCAACGTTTGCAACTCCAAGCTTCCCAATGCCACAAGCAAAATATAGACCAACTTCTATTCTTGTCACCTTGTTGCCCAAATCCTTAATTTTTTGAAGCAAAAGTAATCCAACAAAACTCTTCGTTGTAACCGCACTCCAAATTAAGACTTCTAATTACCCCTTTTTCCTATTCCAAAAAAAAATGCTGCAAATAATAAATAATATCCAAACATGACTGACATCACATGAACATGTATATCTTTCTCACACTTCTGCAACAACGAGAATCTCCAAAAAATTTAGGAGGCAAAAGATAAAAGCAGATAATGTGTTCCAAAGGTCATTGTAGAGACAAAAATTCAAAGATAACCTTGCATTTTTCTTAAACAACATAATGATGTTTTTAAATTTTGACATCGATACTACATATTCCAATCAAACAGTAACTTAACAAAATCACCATAGTAGAGATGTCGGTCCATCAATACATGCCATTTCAGGCGAAACTAACCTTTAGCTTGTCAAACTGAAACGAAACAACGCTACAAACCTACCCATGAAAAGTGTAAAACACAAATTTGAGACCTAGTACTAGTCTAAATGACAAAATTTTACTATGGATGGGAAGATCAGTTCTAAACATATCTAACGAACCTATTTCGTTCGTCGTTCAAAATTACGATTCCCCACAGTTTAAATGACATATGAAAGAACTTTTAGACACCATATCTACAACTACGATGGTCCAAACCCGAATATCCAAAACCCCATGAAGAGTAGTTCTCCCCCTTTAAAATCTTGACAACTGTACACTTGCTATGACCCAATCCGCAGTTCAATATGAGGCGTCAAACTGCTTTCAGCAGTTTTACCGTTGAAGTCAAATTTGTCAGTCGGTGTGTGACTACAACTGCTGTAAACACCGCACACAAGAACAAAAGCAATCTGCAAGCCCCGATTTTGTCCCACTCTTAGAATGTTCGTATTCTATGCTGAAACCAAACCCCGATGCCATCAACCGAAAATCACTAGATGGCATAGCTACATGGTCTTATGATACCGACAACCGTACGATGTTTCATATACATAAAGATAGAGTCGTATATCGATGAACTTTTAGGGATAAACAACAATGTACATTTTTTGACCTGCCAAGAGGCTTTGAAAGAGTGTGCATGTGTTCTCGTCTTAAACCTCCTCCCTCCCTTTGTCTCCCTCCACCCCCAAAGAGCGGTCTCTTCTAGCTCCAAGTCCCTGAGCCGCCTTATCCTCTGATTCTTCTGAAGCCGCTTCTTACTCGATGAGATTCCTTCTCCCTCTCTGCGGGAGAGAGATAGTGAGAGGCGCCTCTTCCTTCTCCCTCTCTTCAGATTCTTTCCCATTCTCCCTCTTCTCCGATTCTGTCTTCTCCGTTACCCTCTTCGTCTGAAACGGTGGTATCATTTCCGCTAACTTGAGTGTCTTCCTACCTTCCTCTCTCATCCTCTTCCTCTCCTTCCTTTGCATTCATCGTCTTCCTCTTCGTCTCCTCCACTTCAGATTCTGTCTCCTTTTCAGATTCCGTCTCCTCCTCCTCAGATTCTGTCTCCTCCTCCTCCTCAGATTCGGTCTCCTTCGTAGATTCCGTCTCCTCCTCAGATTCTGTCGTCTCCTCCTCAGGTTCAGTCTCTTTTGTCTACTCCTCGGATTCAGTCTCTCCTCTTTCTCCTCCCCTGCCCTTTTCTTCCTCTCCTTCCTCCCCTTCCCCTCCACCTTCATCAGCTTCCCTACCTCCATCTCCTCCACCACTTCCTCTTCAGTTCTGTCTCCTCCACCTCAGATTCAGTCTCCTCTTTCTCCTCCCCTGCCTTTTTCTTCCTCTCCTTCCTCCCCTTCCTCTCCACCTTCATCATCTTCCCTACCTTTGTCTCCTCCTCCTCCTCCTCAGATTCTGTCTCCTCCTCCTCAGATTCGGACTCCTCCTCCTCCTCAGATTCTGTCTCCCCCTTAGATCCCGTTTCCTCCACCTCCTCAGATTCGGTCTCCTCCTCTGTCTCCTCCGCTGCCTTTTTCTTCCTCTCTTTCCTCCCCTTCCCCTCCACCTTCATCAACTTCCCTACCTTCGTCTCCTCCTCCTCCTCAAATTCTGTCTCCTCCTCCTCCTCAGATTCGGTCTCCTCCTCGTTCTCCTCCGCTGCCCGCTTCTTCCTCGTCTTCCTCTCCTTCCCCTCCACCTTCAACTTCCCTACCTTCGTCTCCTCCACCTCCTCCTCATATTCTGTATCCTCCTCCTCAGATTCAGTCTCCTCCTCCTCCAACTCAACCTCCTCCTCTATCTCCTCCTGTGACATCATCTTCCCCGTTGCTTTTATCTTCTCCCTTTTCTTCATTTTCCCTCCTGCCTTCTTCTTCGAGGTCTCATGGGCCTTTTTCACATCCCCTACCTTCGTCTCCTTCCTAGCTTTTTCCTCCATCCTCTGCGTCCTCACTCCCCTATTTTCCTCTCCCTCCTCTACCTCAGCTCCCTCTCCCTCCACCGCCTCAACTTCATCCATCTCCCCCCCCCTGCTTTCCTCTTCTCCTTCTTCTTCGCTACCTTCGTCTCTACTGCCTGTTCCTGCTCCTCCTCCTCCTCCACCACCACCTCCTCCTCCTCCTCCTCCTCCTCCTCCCTCCAGGATGTAGCCTCCGCTGTTTTCATCTTCTTCCGCTTCTTCTTGGCCTCCTCCTCCTCCACTTCCTGGCTCTCTACCTCCTCCTCCTCCTCTTCCTCCCCCCAAGATGCCTCCTCTGCTTTCTTCTTCGCCTTCTTCTTGGCCACCTTCTCCTCCATTTCCTGCCTCACTGCCTCTATCTCCTCTTCCACCTCCTCCTCTTCCTCCTCTTCCTCCTCCACTTCCTCCTCCTTCTCCTCTTCCTCCTCCTCCTTCGCCACTGATCCCTCCGATATTGATATGAAAGAATCACCTTCTCCTCCTTCACTATCTTTGCCTTGTTCTCTCGTGACCTTTAGATTATGGGGCTCCACAACATACGTGTTTACATCATTTTTGAAAATATACGGAACTTCGAATGAGAACCTCGATAAATCGCTTATTTCCATTTCATGATTTGACAATCTACAAAAAATTTTGGGAAAACTTTGTAAAAGTCAGTTCAAACCAGTCACACTGCAAAAAGAACAGAAAAGATCTGAAGGTGATACCCTAATTTTTTACAAGAAAGAGGGAGAGGGAGAGGGAGAGGGAGAGGGAGGGAGGGAGGGAGAGAGAAACGGAGAGAGGGGAGAGAGAGGGAAGAGAGAGAAGAGAGCGAGAGGGGGGGAGAGAGGAGAGAGAGCAGAGAGAGAGACGAGTGAGAGAAGAGAGTGTGTGAGAGAGAGAGAGAGAGAGAGAGAGAGAGAGAGAGAGAGAGAGAGAGGGAGAGAGAGAGAAAGAGAGAGAGAGAGAGAGAGAGAGAGATGGTAAATATTTAAGGTATCCTGATTAATGTTTCCCACACTAATGACAGTGAACACGATAATGAAACCATCCTATCATTAAATGCACATAAAAAGTTTTTTCAATTGACCACCCGAAGGCTTAAAATTAAGTGAACCAGTAAATAATGTGGATTACAAGACGAAAAAAAAAAATTACATTTGCTGACAAAAGAATATATCATCCCTTTGGACATCTAGAGGGAAGGCAATAAATATGAAATTTCGCATTGAAAAAAGTAAATCAAGATAAAACAAAAAAATTATAACATTTATAATAAGTATAAATGACTCACGTATATTCCGTTCGAAAACTTTTCACCAAAACTTTAACTCGGGACATAAATCCCTCATTTCCCACTTTGACTTTTTTCAAATTCTCTTTTCGAATACTACTCTCCACCACATACTGCCAAAAGAACAAAAAACAATGTATCATCATCATCGTCATTTTTATAACATTATTATTATCATTATTATTACATTATATCTAGTTGTTTCGGTTTCTGATGGCAAAATAACAATAGAAAATAAAAGTAATTTGAACCTCAAAAAACAACGAATGAAAAAAAACGAAATCATAACGAAAAGAAAAAGAGGGGGATTCCAAAAAAATAAAGGTGAAAAAATAAAGGAGGTCCAGAAAAAAAATGGGAAAAGAAGGAAAGGCAAATAAATAAGCGGCATAGGAGTTAAAACAAACATACGACATGATTGAAGACAGTGGTCGCCTCATCTCGTAAAACCCAAATGGAACCTTTTTTCGGGTAGACAAAATAAGTTACCTCATTTCCATCATTTATTTCAAAATATGAAGTTACTCTGTCTGCCCTCAAGTCCCATCAATTAAATCAAATAGATTTTCTGAGAAAATTTATTGTCTCCATTCAGTCTATTAAAATTATTATCTCCATTCAGTATTTTAAAATTTATCGTCTACATTCAGTATTTTAAACGTTATTATCTACATTCAATATTTTAAAATTTATCATCTCCTTTCAGTATTTTAAAATTATTATCTACATAAAGTATTTTGGAATTTATCGTCTACATTTAGTAATTAAACAAATCAATTCAAAATCTGATTTGAAATCGAACAAACAAGGACCTAAATCAGATTCAAAATTGAACCAAAGTAGATCAAGATCAATCCTTACAGGTTATAAATCGTTTAAAATTTGACAATAAATCCATCGAAATCAGTGATAAATGCCACTATTAAATTCGAAATTAAATAGACATCAATTTCGTCCAAAATTCAATTGAAAACTGGTTTAAACTTGAGAAAAACCGATTACAAAGCGAATGAAAAACCGCTTTGAGCAAAAAAACTATTGCTGGCACAACTTAGATTGTGGAATTTCCTGGAGGGAGGGAGGGAGGGTGAAAGGGAAAGAAGAGGGAAAGGTATCCCCCCCTCCTATCCCTCTACCTCCTCTCTTCTATCCCTTATCCTTTGCCGCGTATCAATTGTATAACTAGACAAGAGGGGTAAAAGAGTAAACGGAAGGGCCGGTCTGTAAGACCAGTTTTTCTTCAATCGCAAACAATTCTGAAAGAGAGGGAGAGAGAGAGAGAGAGAGAGAGAGAGAGAGAGAGAGAGAGAGAGAGAGAGAGAGAGAGAGAGAGAGAGAACATGTGGAAAAAAATCCCACCTGTGAGAGAACATTTTGAGAGCTTGTGCATCTCTCAAAACCTCAGGTTTTCCCGACAATCGGAAAGCTCCTGTCCCTCTTCGAGGATTCCACGAATTTTCTTCCATTCTTTTATACGAATTTGTAAACCAGAGATACTCTCTGGTCGAAAAAAGAAAAAAATAAAAAAAGGGAAGAAGAAAGACAAAGAAGAAGAAGGAAGAAGAAAAAAGAAGAAAAAGAGAGAAGAAGAAGGGAAAGGAAAAAGGAGAAAGGAACGCGAAGAAAGAAAAGTCCGAAAAAATAAGAAAAGCAGGAAAAAAAGAATAGGTGCATATATGCATATATAGGAAAAGGTAGGTATATATATATATATAGATATATATATGTGTATATATATATATATATATATATATATATATATATATATATATATATATATATATATATATATATATATATATATATATGTGTACATATTTATATGTATATAGTCATTTCATAGCTCTTCTTGTAGTTTGCTGCTTTTTGGTATTCCAATTATTTGGAAAATGCTTTTGCTTTTATTCAATTTGTTAAATTAAACCATAACAAAACCTAGAGAATTATCTTCTAATTGCATATCACAACAAGAAGATTAAGGATTTATATAAAAATTAAGCTAAATAATTCTGGATCTGGTACTTCTATAGGAACTACTCCATCTTGAAAAAAAATCTGATCCGCAACATTACAAATTTGTTTTTTTTTTTTTTTTTCCTTACACTACAATTTCGAGACATGGACGAGACGGTCCGTCCATGGTTTCGGAAAATCGTCCTCCCTTTCGACTTTTTATAAAAGCATACCAATTTGGTATTTGTAAATCGTTATAAAGAGCCCACATCTGCCCGAAAAAAAACAGTAAAAAAAATGAAAAAGTTAACAGACTGAGAAAAATAATGAGCTCGAAAATTGAAAAATACTCGGGACAGGTGTTTCGTTTACTGAAATCTATTGAGATTTGGCATTTGAATCAATTAAATTGGAAAGATAAAAATGGGAGAAAAGGAGTTTTGGGTAGTTGAAAAAATATCAAGTGAATGTGGCAAAACAAATTGCAGTTTTACACCAAAAATTCTTAACATGTAACATTTCTGCAGGTTTTTGCCAGAAATTCTAAAAAAAATCTTAAACCGTTGCTGGTTTTACAAAAGAAAAAAATTATAATCCCTTAATGCAGGTTGTTACTAAAAACTCTTTACAAATTTTCCTTCAATTTATTTTCGATTCAAAATTGAAATGTGATAAACAATAATGTGCATTTTTATAGTTTGGATAACCACTTATTAGTGAAAAAATCTTCGAATAAACTAAAAAAAAAAACGTGCTTTTTTCTTTTTTCCCCTGTAAAAATAGGAATTTAATATATATATATCTTTTAACTAAACCGAAGACATTCTACAAAAATCACATTCCAAACTACGTGTTTCAAAATAAAAGTCCATACAATTTTACAAACATACATTATTTCAAGACATTTACCAAAAAATGAAATGACTTTTTCTAACATGCATTTCTTCAAGAATTTTTTCAGGAACATACATTTTTCAAACAGAATTTTCAGAAATTCATTTTCCAAACATACAATTTTGCGTTGTCCCAATCCAAAATGTACATTTATATAATTTTCAAAATTTTATTTTTTAAATAATAAATTCTCACCTCGTTAGTTTGCAAAAAAGCACAATTTTCCGCTTTCACTTTTAAAGGAACAATTTTAGGAAGTTTATAAAGAGGAGGAGAAATTCGATATTTTGAATTCAAAAGAGACGAACAAAGAAAAGAAATTACTTGGACCTGCACCAAAAAGATAAAAATAATAAACAAACAAAAAAACAAATAACCTCTTGATGAAATTTGATCCGTTAAACTTGACAGAAAAAATCTCGGAAACAATTTTAGCAGTACCCATCTGGCAAAATTAAAAAAAATAACAATAATAAATAAAAAAGAAAGAGCATTAATAAAAGGAAAAAAAAATCTTACCGGAAAAGAGTTTCCGAGAAGCCTCCAACGTTTTTGTCGATTTTTTTCGTTTTCTTCTTTCCCTCCTTTCCTGAAATCCATAAATAAAAATGAATTGTAGTAAGTCAGAATACTCTTAGCAAAAAAAAAATAAAAACCTAAAATACTTGACAGCAAAAAGAAATGGGGCTGAAAAATATAGCTCTAAAAAAAAAAAACTACAAAAAGTAGGTGAAGGACAAAAAAAATGGGTTAAAAAGAAGGGAAAAAAAGAAAAGCTGATCCACAGACAAAGCCTAAGAAGTTATTTTTGACCCACGTTTAAGGCGAGAGGGAAGTGTGAATAAAAAAAAAAAAAAAACTGCTTATTAGTTCTAATAAAATAAGGAAATAAATAGATTTATATAACCAAATAAAGTAAAATAAAATAAATTAACAAATAAAACGAAACAGATAAGGAATAATACTAATAATTCTTGTACCCTAATAGCGACAGTAAAAAATACAATTGTTCTTGACAGCATATATTTTTACATGATTTCCGAGTTTTACAAATTATCTCTCTCTCGCTCTCTCTCCCTCTCCCTTTCTCTCAGTTTTACCTCATTGTATTTGGTCGAGCCTCATCAAGATTATCTCGATCGTTTTTTTTTTTACCAAAACTCCTTAACGACGTTTTTTGAATGTTAAAAATGGGAACATTTTCATTCATCTTCTTTTGTTTTTTATTGACATTTTCCTGAAGTATATCGCCTTTCATTTCCTCAAATATCTCATTTCCGTCGATATTTACATTTCCCTTCCCATGATTTTCCCCTTTATTTGAAAAATTATCAACAGCAATTTCCCCAGAAACACTTCTTGAATCAGTATTTGAATGTTTTTTGAAATCAAAATTCATAATATCGCCGCGTTTTCTCTTTTTATCTTTGACCAAAACATTCCGTCTCAATTTTTTTCTTTCTTCGAAAAGACTGACCTCCTCCTCATTTTTTTTGCGATTTCCAGGCATATTTTCAGATAAATTGTTGAAAAATTTTACATTTGTATATTGAGGAGGAAGGCCGAAAACTCGTTCGATTTCAACCACTTTTAAAAGACGATATTTGTTTGTTTTTAAACATTGTACGGGTGAAATTCCCGACTGAAACTTCAACATAATACACTGTCAAAAAAGATAAAAAGAAAAAAACTGATCAGTCAAAAATACAGTCCAGAAAATAAAAACAACCAATTACCAGAAAAAAAAAACAGGATATAATATTGATTAGTCAACAAAATGCAATGTCAAAAAAAATAAAAATTATGGCCAAAAAAATCCAACATGATAAAGAAATAGAGAAAAAACTATGAAACGAAACAGGAATTAATAAGCCAACCCACAGTAATAAAAAATAAAAAAAATCTGACTCTGTATTTATTTCCACAAAAAAAACCGATTGTATTCCTAAACGGAAAAAAAAAAAAAAAAAAAAAAGAACTCCACATTTCCCCCCAAAAACTAAAAAGTTAAAAAAAAAAAAAAAAAATCTGACTCTGTATTTATTTCCAAAAAAAAAACCGATTGTATTCCAAAACGGAAAAAAAAAAAAAAAAAAACGTACTCCACATTTCCCCTCCAAAGCTAATGCGTTATCCAAAACATATTGCAACTGAGTCGTAGGATGAAGTCGAAGAGGAGGAATTTTATGGCATATACGAATATTCGTCCAAAAATATCTTCTCCGAGTCTGAGGAGTTATTTCTGAAGAATCGATTTCGATCGGTCGAACTCCCAAATATTTTGTCACTTCTTCACGGTCCACCCAAAGCATACTCTGGACATTTTCTACTAGAAACCTGTTAAAGTATATATATATATATATATAAGTAAGTTTAAAGAGAAGAAAAAACTGTACAGATACATTGATGTATATACATATATATAAATATGATATATTATATACATCATACATTATTATATTATATACCTATGTATACAGGTTTTTTTTGTGACTTCTCGATAGACCCAAAGAATATAACATGTTTTTCCAAAGAAAAATAAAATGTTTATATCAATTTATGAAGGAAAACAGTATTTACATATACGTAGATACAATATATATATATATATATATATATATATATATATACATATACATATATATGTACACACACATATATAGGTATACTACTGCACAAATCGTTATTAGCGTATGTTTTTTTTGCCAGGTGATAACTAGTATGAATAATATTCATGTAAGAACATAATGATGAATGGCATGAATGTGGTAAGCATAGTCTGAGCAGTGTGAATGGTACGAATAGTATAAGTAGTATGAACAGTACAAATTGTGCAAATGGCATGAATAGTAAGAGTAATGTGTACACATTGTGAATAATATAAATGTAGCAAGGTTATATGAATAGTATGCGATATAGGAATAGTTGTTAATAGAATAAATGTACTAACAAACATATATGAATATTATAGCTTGTAGTATGAAAAGTATGAATTTTATGAAGATATCAGTATCCAACTCCACAGCAATAGAGAATACAAATCAAAAAAAGCAGCAAAAAAAGAAAAAAAGAAAGCAACACATCCATAAACCAAACAAAAAGCAAAAGTTTGTAACCTGGAAAGCTGGTCTTTTGTCACCTGGTTCAAGTGCATGCACTTTCCTCTCCCTTCTCCCCCAAAAATTTATCTTCCTTCTCCCTCTCCCCAGAAATTAAACTCACCAGAATGGTTTAAATTCCTGAATGATGCGGAGGAGCTCAAAAAACAGACCACTGCGAGGGCCATGGAGTCTGTCCAAATAAGACGAAAAGGACGAAAGTGAATGACAATGACTTAAGAATGAAAGTAAGAAAGTAAAAACGAAAACGAATAAAAGTAAAGGATAAAAATCAGGAATTAAGAAGGAAGAACAAGGAGGAAGAAGAAGAGAAGAGGAAAAAAAAAGAAAAAGGAGAAGTAGAAAGGGGGAAATGAAGGAGAAGAAAAAGAAGAAGAGGAAGAAAAGAAATAAAAAAGCAAGAAGGAAGAAGGATGAAGGAACAAGACGAGGGAGAGGAAGGACGGAGGAAGGAGGAAGGAGAAGGGATTGGAAAAAGCCAGGAATAAGAATAAAAACCAGAAGAAGGAAAGGGAAAAGGAAAACGAAGCAAGAAACAAGAAGGAAGAAAAAGATTAAAGAAGGAAGGAGAAGGTAGGAGAAGGAGAAGGAGAAATAAAAATGGGAATAGGGAATAACGGATAGAAATAAGAATATTCAAAACAAATTGAATAACTGGCCTATTTAAATGTCCAAAACGGAAAGCGATAATTCACTTCTCTGGTTGAGAATTACTTTTTCGACGGAAATCCTAAAGATAGAAAAAAAAAACATAACAGGGTCAAAATGGTTCCTTTTTTTCCAAATCTTGGTTAGGAAATCCCCCAAACAACAAGGTCCACCTTTTACAAAATACTTTCAAACTTTAGCTTTCAAATACGTTAAAAAACAAAGAAATGAGAAAAGGAAAAAAAGATTACCCTGGTCGAAATCGATTCATTCCGCTCAAATCCTGGCAAGGAAATCCTCCCACGACAAGGTCCACTTTTTCCAAAATATCTTTCAACTTTATGCTTCTAATATCTCCCAAATGCTTCACAAGAGGCCACCGCTGTTTTACCACTTCAATTGCATCCGGCTCCTGAAAAAAAAAAAAAATGACACAGCAGATAATGCAAACTACAAAACAAAGAAAAAACAATGCAGGATATGCAGGAAATTGTGAAGATGATAAAGCAGGAAATAATGAAAAAAATAATGCAGAAATAATACAGCAAGTAATACAGCAAATAATGCAGAAAATAATAAAGCAAATAATACAGCCTCCTGAAAAAAAAAAAAAAAAAAAATCTGAGATTCACAGCAAATAATGCAAAAAAAAAGGCAGGATAGAGGAAATAGATTCAGAGAATAACACAATATTACGGAAACAAACTAATACTGAGCAAAAAATACAAAATTCTTGAGATCGTGAAAAAAGAACTCACAAAAAAAACAGCTAAAGTCATAAATAGAAAAATAGTTTACAAAAGGAAACTTGAAATCACAGAAATAAAAAATGTTCTATAATTGTTTATTTAAAAGAGCAAAGGAATTATCTGCACGGTAAAAAAAAAAGGAGAAAAAGAAAAATCTCGAGAAAATAAATTACATACAACATACCACAACTAAGAATATCCCATGTAGTAGGAATAACAAAAAATAGAAATGGGATTATATAAAAGAAACAAAAACACCGCAAAAAAAATTGCTTAAGAGTATCCAGTATAGGAATATATAAATAACAAGAATGCATTAAAAAGAGAAAAGATATAGTATCCCCGAGAATAAATTACTTATTACAAAACAAACAAAACACAAATGTAATATATACATACATATACATATTATACACATATATGTAATTATTATATTATATATATTATACATAATATATATAATGTATAAATATGTCTATATATATGTATATATATGTGTGTATGTGTGTTTATACTCACGTCTCCAAAGAATATTTAGTGGGAATAACAAAAAATACCAATGGAAAAAGAAAAGAAAAAAAAAAAAACCCCAAAAACATAAATGACTCACCACCTCTGAAGAATATCCAATAGTAGGAATTCCCAAATTATGAAGAGATTGCCAAATAGCTCCAAGGCCATCAAATAAACTGAGAACGACCAACGGACGGCCTTCCCATGGTCCGTTTTTCCGTTTTATAAAGTTGAGCCAATCCGGTCCAAGCTCAGAACCATCTTCCAACTGCAAATTAATAACAGAAGTCTTTAACAAAATTATGGCAAACTTATGACAAGTTTTTAACAATTTTCTTACAAACTTATACAAATTTGTAATACATCCACAATACACTATTTAATACATTATTAACACACTTATCACACATTTGTAACACAATATTAACGGATTTATAATACATTATGACACATTTATGACACATCTATAACAGATGAATCACACAATTAATACAAATTATAACAATTTTCCAACATTTATCAATATTGAGAACAATACCGCAAAAAAAACTGTTTAGAAATATACAATTCTTTTTTTATTAAATTTCAACGTTATGTTTTAATGTTTTTTACGTTTTAACATTTTAATACTTAACTTTTCAACGTTTCAGTGATTCAATGTTTTCGAGTTATTAACATTGTAATGGTTTTGATGGTTTCTTTTTAGACTCAAACTCATTTTCCAAGGTGCAAAATTGTCGGATTTTTCATTCGAATGTTGCAATGGGGATAAACAAAAAACGAAGACTAACAGAAAAACATGGTATAGTTCAAGGTACGTTGTTAAAATGACAATTTTGATTTAATTCATAAATTTGAAACCAAGTTTTTTATACATGTCGCAAAAAAACAGCTCAAATGTACCTTCCCAAAAAAAAAACACGAAAGGATAGAAAAAAAATGGATCAGACAGTCAAGCATCTTGAAATTAAAAAAAAAAAAACTCCTTTCAAAACAATAAAAATCTCTGTCGCCATTTTTTCATTTTGAAGCAATTTTAAATTTCATGTAAAAGGATAATTGAAAAGTTAGGCTTCAGACCACAAGCTTTCTAAATTTGCAGTCTCAGAAACCTCCCTCTCCTCCCTCCCTTTCCTCTCCACCTCTCCTCCCTCTCCTCCCTCGCCCCCTCTCCCCTTTCTCCTCCCTCTACTGCTCCACCCTCCACACAGTGACATTATTTCTTCTAATTTCCAGAATATGTCTTTGTAACCCCTTTCCGGAATTGTTCCCTCAATCCTTAATTCACCATTCGCTTTTTCGAGGTCATTTATAATCTCTCCCATTCCCAATTTCTTCACTATGTTTTTCTTTTTCACCACTTTGACAATTCCTTGAACCAATTTGAAAGCCAGTTTAAAGTGTGGGTAATCAATGCAAATTGATTATAAATTTCTTTCAAAGAACTGTTTTTATTGCTCACCTTGAGAGTCGATGTCTTTAGCTTACAAATGTCATCGTTGCAAACTTTTAATTCTTCTTGGAGACTAGAGATAATTGCTTCCTTTTTTTGGATAGTCTTATTTGCTATCCTGAGTTGTTCTCTCAACGTTCCTATCTCTCTTTCCATCTCTGTAACTCTTTCTCTTTCTCTCTCTCGAGTTTCCCTAGTCGAGTGGACGACCATGAATTTCTCCACCGATATCTGTCCTCTTGTCAGTTCTGTGGAAAAAAGATGCGTCGAAAACAATGGGCGATTCTTGTTTCAGTTCAGAACAATTGTAAACAAATATTTGGAAGGTAACACAGAAAATAACCACATTTGGAGCTTGAGAATAACGAGAGTTGCCAGATTTTTTTCACCAGTGAGTTTAACTTGTAAGACTTGCCTATTTTGCAAGTTTTTTAGGAAATAAAAAATTGAGAGGGCATCTACTGTGTACAATATATTACTGGAGGTCCAGAAAGCAAATTGAATGTTAAATCTTTGATTTTCGAGTTCTCTTCGAAGAATAATGGTTTTACTAGACAAAAAATTGCAGCGTGCTTCAAGAGTCACAAATGAAGATTTTCCAGATTCCAAGTGTTCATTTCCATCAAAATGGATCATGGTAAACAAAAAGAAAAAAAACTGCTCGCCTTTAAAATTTTTGATGAGGCAAACAATTAATATAAAAATCTGATTATTGCACTAGATCCAATTTTGAACTTTATTTCACATGCATTGTTGAAAATGAGATGAGCCAAGTGACCCTATCCAAAATATAACCAATTTCATGAATTGATGATTTAAATAAAGAGACAGATTTCTCCAAATCTTAGTTGTCTGCAAATGATCACTCAGGGAAGACAAGGTAAAGAGTGATGCGACACGAGGTAAGATTTTGAGGAAGAATATGCCTTTGATGATAAGGAGATGTGGTACAAATAGAAAAAGGAGACGTCAAGTGGTTGGTCGAAGAATGAAGAAGTGGCTCGCTATGGCTTAGATAGTCCCTTACTTTCTTTTGAATTAAGCCTAAAATGCTACTTTTTTTGTGCTAAGAAGCTATGAAGAAGACACGTCCGGCACGACGCCAAGAAAGGGGAAAACATCAATTTCGATATCCGGATCGCCGTCGAGCGAGTTGAGGATGCGTAAGACTCGAGCGAGAAACATACTGCTCTATAACAGAGGACTTCGTAATGTCACTTATCAGGTTTGAGAATGCTGCAGATATGAATCATGGAATTATGGATTATGGAATGAATTAGAAGAAATGTACCAACAATCTAATCTTCAGCAGCAGGCTCTAGTAGCTCAGCAGATCTCAGACTATAGATATAAAGGTGGTACGCCGTGTATCGCTATAAGTGTTGATGTTTTTTTTGCCACTTAAAACAGCTTTTCTCCATACACACTTATAGGATTATGGATCGGACGGCTGCGATTGAAAGGAAAGATTCTTAATTTCCGATTGACGGTCTCCATTTAAAATTCGGACAAGTGTACAAAGAAAAAATGGTTTTAAGTGGCCAAAACAATATCAACACTAATAGCGATACAGGGTGTAGCTGACAGAGTACTGTTATCTTTGAATTTAAAAAACTCAAAATGCTACCTTCTTTGTAAGAAGGAAACTTAAAATGTCACTCATTTTACGGAAAACTGAGCACAAGCTTTAAAATAATCGCGTTGGTAAAAAGTTAAAATTTACTAATAGGAATTTGATTTTAGAAATTTGATGTAACATTCCAAAAATAACCATCTTATTTGGAAAAAAAAGATGAATAGGGATTCATACATCAATATTTAGACATTTCCCTCGAAAATTCCCTCGAATATTTTTAGACCAGCGGTCAGATTAAAATGTTAAATTGAAAAAGGAAAGAATCTTGTTTTTCGTTTTTTTTCATTTTTTTTCTTTTCTTTTCACCCTCGAAATTATCTCCAGAAATTCAGCAACCATATTCAACCAGATTTATTTAGAAAATATGACCAGCCTTTGAAAAAAAATAACATTAAAATAACAATCGATTGTAAATTCTATGCTTTCAGGGCAAATCGATTAACAAGTTAAAACAAATGGTGATAGCATGGCCTCATAACGTTAGGGTTAGGGCAGAGCGATCAGGGCGCTTCACACGCTGAAAAAATACGAGTGTATTATAGTACAGGTTAGGTTACAATACAGGTTAGGTTACAGTACAGGTTAGGTTACAATACAGGTTAGGTTACAGTACAGGTTAGGTTACAATACAGGTTGGGTTACTGGACAGGTTAGGTTACATTATAGGTTAGGTTACAATAAAGGTTGGGTTACAGGGCAGGTTGGCTTGCATTATAGGTTAGGTTACAGTACAGCTAAGGATACAATACAGGTTAGGTTACAGTACAGGTTAGGTTACAATACAGGTTGGGTTACTGGACAGGTTAGGTTACATTATAGGTTAGGTTACAATAAAGGTTGAATTACAGGGCAGGTTGGCTTGCATTATAGGTTAGGTTACAGTACAGCTAAGGATACAATACAGGTTAGGTTACAGTACAGGTTAGGTTACAGTACAGGCTAGGTTACATTATAGGTTAGGTTACAGTACAGGCGGTTACAATACAGGTTAGTTTACAATACAGGTTAAGTTACAGTACAGGCTAGGTTACAGTACAGGTTAGGTTACATTATAGGTTAGGTTACAGTACTGGCGGTTACAATACAGGTTAGGTTACAGGACAGGTTGGGTTTCTACAAGGCATCTTGTCAAAATCGGACTTCAAATCTGATTCGGGCGCTGTATACGGATTTTCTTTTACGTTAACGGTTCGTACGTTAACTCTTACAACTCCAAGAATAGGGGTACGGCCCCATATGGCTAAAACCGTGTTTTTTTTGTCGTTTATCGCCGTACTAAAAGTTGAAACCGTACGAAGAAATCTCAAAATTGTAGAGTACAATTTGCGTCAACCTCAAACTTAGGATGTACAATAGGTTGTCTTGTGTTTTTACGACCCACTGTCACGTCATCTAGGAAAACATATGTTCACATGTGAAAAGTGTTCATAAGTTTTTGACGACGAAAAAAAGTACAGGATTGCTCATTTTTTGTCCGCTTGCATCTTGTACGGCTTTTTTTTGCAGGGGTCTCGAGGCTGCAGTCAGTGCCATTTCAAGAAAGGCGAAAAATCTGCGAACGCGCCATGAATTCTATGTCCATTCATAGTTGGCCAGATAGGATAGGCAAACGCAAAAGCATGTTGTACAGCCATGCCTGTAAGATTGTACTTCTATAATCTCACGCAAAGACTTGCGACACACCAGATCATTTCAAAAATAACGATGTGTCTTGCGACATTGGCAAAAACTTCGAAAAATACGGTGTGGCAAGACATATTGTAGACGTTGACAGTCCTCACGGGCATTGTCGACATATACAATCGTCACACCCTTAAGTAACATTTTTTTTTGTTACACGTTGGGACATTCGAAAATCGTGTACGCCGAATCTACGCTAAAATACAAAGTAAGGGTCAAGTTCCATCAGTCAAAAAGTGGGGTAGTTTACATAAATCCGCGACTATTCGTACTAATTCGTACCGCTTATTTTGTTTTTATACGCGAAACAACATTACAGAGAATCTTGCCAATACTCTCCGAAGGTCTTGGAGGTAATACTGACCGTTAGATGTTCATCCGCAAGGCGTTCGCTTCATTTTTCTCCTGTAAGAGGTGGGTTGGCAAATACAAAAAAAAAAAAATCGTGACACACAGGACGAATAAGCTATGTGTCACGATGGAAAACCAACGAAAATTGACGAAATTTGCACATGGTATGTACGTTTCAAAATGCAACTGAAAATTAGAAAAGTAATCTCGAAACAGTCCTTCGTCGCGCAATTTCATTCGTCACACTATTTCCAGCAAAGAATTTTCGTCATGTTAGAAAACACGAACCCTAAAAAATGAGCTGGCGTAAAAGACTGGCGTTTGCAAAAAGTACAAAAAAATTGTCGTATTATGACTTGGTACGCATATACATGGTACGCAACTGAAGATTTGAAGTGACATTTGTCGACGTGAAGATTTTTAAAAGATTTTAAATATCCGGTCAAAACCTACGTGATGCCACTCAATGTATAACACGTGGATTACAGACTCTTCGTGATGGAACATCGACTCAATTAACCCGGCCCGTGGAGTTGGTCGTACGATTACAAAATCGACAGATGGAACTTGACCCTAAGTTCAATGGGTAACAATTACATTGGGCCGTACCCTAATGCAAATATTGTTTTCATTTCCAATTACACGTTGATTATTATACTCGTACTTCGTCTATAAGAGTTATCGTCAATAACTAGATTGCGTTTTGTGTGCGCTCCTAATGCACACGGAGCACCAAAAGTTTTATGGTTCAACACTAAAGGTTTTACTGACCGTACTGTAGTTTTCACGATAAGTACCATAGTGGAATTCAATTGGCCCAAATTTTGTCAAATTCAACGGTAAAAGTTGTGCTAGACTCACCCCAAAGGCGAGACAACCAACAAGCCTTACCTGTACCGTAGTTTTCACGATTCATACTGTGGTGGAATTTCATTAGCCTAGTTTGGCTCACGGTTTTAGCGAACAGAGCAGAATTAACTGGACTGCCCCATATGGCAAAGTAAATATTTTTTTCTTTCGCTTTCCTCAAAAACTTAGCGTCGCCTTTCTAAAGCTACAACCATGTGAAAAATCGCAAAAATGTAAGGAGATGTTTCCATGTATTAAAGTATCAACTTCTCTTTGTCGTTTTGACCAAAAATTCAAGATATTTTAAGGAAAACTTCAGTCGTACGAGAAAATAATTATTACCAACGTACAGTGAACGTCAATTTAACACTTCGAATGTACTGCATGTTTGTCGTCATGTGAACGCATTTCAACCTTTTTCCTCTTTTCGACCCCCCAGGAAGAGAATCAAATCCATCAAAAACTTCATCAAAAATCACCTCGAGAGGGTGCTTTTAGTTGAAGTATTGCCCAAACAGCGAATGAAAAACGACCCACGTACGCGCCACACGAGTGGGAAAAATTTAGGATGTCACGCAAAGACATGCGACGTACCAAAATGTTTCAAAAATTACGATGAGAAATGCTATGTTCCAATATATATATACATATATATATAGTGCTTAAAGATAGATTATAGATGTTAACAACAACGACGGGCGTTGTCCACGTTAAAATAACACCGTCACACTCTAAAGTAACAATTTTTTTGTTACACATTGGGACAGTTGAAAATCGTGTACGAGGAATTTGAGCTAGAATACAAAGTAAGTTCGCTAAGTTACATCTATATAGGGCCATACCCTACGCTAATAGAATTTTGCTTTGATTCCCAAGATTAGGGCAAAGCGTTTTTGTCGAGGATATTCTCCACGGGTATGACACCATGTGGCTAAGTAAGAGTTTATTTTTGTCATGTTCTTCGATAACTTAGAGTCGTACTTTTAAAGTTATAACCGTACGAAAAAATCGCAAAAATGTAGAGTACAATCTGCGCCATATTAAAACTTAGTATGTAGAATGAGGTGTCGTATTTTATTTTTTGGACCCACAGTCACACCATCATCAAACTTATCTTCAAACACAGTGGCAATGAGTTTAAAATAATGTAACACTACTTTCACAAACAGAAAACATATTCGAACGTGTCAAAGGTTTTTCAAAAGATTTTGACAACGCGAAAATATACACGATTGATTTTTTTTTTGTCCGCTTGCATCTCGTAGGATTTTTTGTTTGCACAGGTCTTAAGGTTGCATTGCCATTTTAGGTAATGGTGAAAAATGCGTGAAGGCGCCATGGTGGGCCGCGCCTCTCTCACCTTGCTCACATTGCCTCTCCTTCGCTCCAAACTTCACTTTTTTGGGGCACCAAAGGCACAATGTTGGGAGCGGCCACACGTGCGCGAACTAAGTCACATTGGGAAGAATCTAACAAACGCGCAGAGGAACAAATGATTTTATTTTCCAACGCCTTAAGAAGGTTATGTCTATTTATGGCAAATAGATAGGTTAGGCAAACGCAAAATCATCTTATTCAGCCATGGTTGAAAGGTTATATGTCTACAATATCACACAAAGATATGAGACGTGCCGAAACGTTTCAGAGACCACGATCTGCTTTGCGACGTTCCATTTTTTTAAAAAAAATTCGGTGCATCAAGACAGACTGTAGATGTTGAAAACCGTCACTAGCGTTTTTTACGTATACAATCGTCCATTACTCAAATTCAGCCTAAACATTCATTGGCTACCCTTTTCAGCTGTGAAGTACACGTCATTCTCATAGCTAACATCAAAAACTCCTTTCTTAGTACTAGTCTCAAATCCCTTATTTTCTAAGACCGACGTAGAGATTAGATTCTTGTTCAGCTTCGGAATAAAAAGAACATCAGAGAAAGTGACTATAGATGTCTTTCCATAAACTAAGACTCTTAGATCCACTAATCCCATTGAATTGGTGGTCACTATTCTCCCATCCCCATACTCTATCTCTACAGTAGGGATCTTTCTCATTTTGGTAAACAATGGTTTTTCTCTACACATATGCATAGAGGCTCCTAAATCAATGATCCATCCTTCTTCAGAAGCTTCTTTCACTCCACCGAAAGCACACTTTTGCCTCCTTGGAATCTCCGGCTCACGTTTCACCTCCAACTCTTTGTTGATGAGAAGTTCTCTATCTTCATCATCGACATCCTCTCCCACAACTTGTGTCACCAGAAACGCCTTGTTTTTCCTTGCGGCTGGTTTTCCAATCGATTCCTCCTCCAATCTCAACTCTGTCAACCTAGTGCACTCCACCATGTAGTGTCCCGGCTAATACAAAAATGGCAAAGCCCCTTCGGAGCCCTAGGTGTAGATCCGTTATGGTTTCCTCTTCCTCCTCCACCAAAGTTCCCATAAGGTTTTTAAGAATCTTTATCCCCCCAGTTAGTACCAGCAACCAATGCTTGAACAGTCTTTCCTCCCCTATGAATCTCAATTCTGCTTTCCCAAACCAAAATCATCCCCACAACGGAGTTCCACATCCTAAGATGATCTGTCAAATCGTGAACCCTGTTAACAATGTTCTTATAATCATCTAACAAAGTGTTTCATTAACAAAGTGTTCACCTTTTCTTTCTTGGTCTCCCTTTTCCCTGCACTCTCTAACTCTATGAATAACCGAGCCAAGTCATTACAAAAATCTAACATCTTTCCCCCTTTGTACACATATGCCTGTACCTTCTAATCTGCCAGCTTTTGTTGCTGAATCGTACCACTCTTGTAAATGTTGACAAGAGCTTCCCACAACTCGTCTGCCCTATCCACATGAAGATGAGGTGTAGCCATTCGTTCAGTGAGACGCTCGAGAATATAATGAATCACCACAGTATTGTTGAAATTCAGATTTCGGTATCATTTGCCTCATTTTCTGAGCATCTGCTACTGGAGCCAATCTAGTAGCCATCGGTGTGAGTTTCTCCTTTCCGTTCTCCTTCCTTATGTCCAACACGATGCTTTCTCCAACATCTTCTACCTCCTCTACCCCCGAAAATCTTCTTGTGAACCGAGATCCTCCAAACCTTGGTGGAACTCCCAATTTTGCGGATGGCCGACGCACACGGGCACTCACAATGCCCCATAGCCGTTTTTCAAACAATGCTCCTCTTATCATAGTTTCCCAATAAATGAACCATGTTCCACTAAAAATGGGCATCTAGAGGGTGGGCCCATAACCTGTAATTCCGTGACTTTCATTATTACGTTGAATGTCCAACTTATGTGAAGCCTCTATGATAGTATATGCACTTTTGAATTTGAAAATGAATAAGTACCACCCTGGGACGCAAAAACTCTAAACGACTACACCCGTGTGTAGCGTGGACTCCCTTGAGTCCGCTGCAAAAAGAATCACTGAAATTTCTCCCTTGAGCATTAAGTTATGGCTGACCAAAGTTGGTCTAAAATTTCTCCCTTGAGCATTAAGTTATGGCTGACCAAAGTTGGTCTATAAATACAAGTGCACTCTGGGAGAGAGGCTGAAAAACCAAAAATATTATAAGTCTTAAGCTACCTCTCTAAACCTATTACTAGGGTACTTCAACCAATCACAAGATTGTAAAGTACAAGAAGGTACAGGTACCGTTGTAGTTATTGTACGCCCATAGTACGACATGGAAGTTTCCTTGACGCGTGTCTGTTCTGGAGTTGTAGTTGCTCCTCCTATGATATCCGTTGTCCAACCATATGTTGCCATGTGTCATCCGCCGACATCTGGTCCGCAAACCGCCAAACTGCTATTCCGGCATTCTGCCTCCATTGTGCGCCGTTCGATCACATCCAGACATTTGATTTCGCCCGTCAAAATTAAATGTCGATTCGCATATGTCGTGCGGTCCCAATTTCGTACGGACCGGTATGTTTTCTATGCATAAATTGTCCCGTAATTAGTTAAATGGAATATTTGACGCTGTACATCTTTAAATAAATATCGTACCATATACGTGTATCAATTACAGACCTATCGGAAAAGGCGGAAGGCTATTCCGTATGGCGGTCATCCAGAGGTCACTTGATCAAGTCCCACTAGTGACCGTCTATATTTTGCAGAAAACTATACTAGTGATCTGGTTGTCTCCTTAGCTACAAGAGGGAGCCATGGTTGTTTCTGTGGTCTAAAATAGACCGCAAAAGCAACCCAAACTATCAAATAAAATGTTAAGCAAAGCTAGGCCAATGAACAATCATTTGAAATGCATCCTCCATTTAACATACATGCATACACAGATGGAATCATTCATCCGCACACAGACGGAGCAAGCATGCATACACAGACGCATGAAATCATTTAGGGTTTCATGGAATAGAAGCTTAATATATTTTCATCATCATAACAAACCCTAAGACAATGTATGACATAACAAACACAACTAAGGTTTGATGGGGTAATCAACATAAACAAACCTTAGGATAACATCTAAGGTTTGATGGAATAATCAACATAAACAAACCCTAGGACAAATGCATTAACAATGCATAACAAACAAGCATATAAATAATAACACATGAATGAATCACACATAAACAAATGTATAATCAAATAATCAATTTATCACTAAAAGTGCATGACCTAATCGACAACCCTAAAATACTACATCTTTGGTCCCCACTTTACTAACCAGCATTGATGATTATTCCTAACAAAGCTCATTCCTATATATACACTCGTGAGTTGTCAACCAATCACTAAGTGTCAAAATAACCAACATACATTACGTAACTGTCATTAAGTCCTATTTAACCATAATAGCCCAATCACTAAGCATAAACTAATCATAAGCGTACACCTGAAAGTCAAGCAATCGTAAGCGTACACTTGTTTGCAAATACGACACATAAATTAAAAGTGTCGATATCCTCATTGATCACGTAAAATATAACAATTTTAATCAACACTAAATCATTAGTTGGCATAAAACAAAATATTAATGTTTCAAATATTTACACCGACGCATCCACAAATCCGCGTCATAAGTGACAACTTGCTTAGTCACTTGTCGATGAGTCCACCCAGCAAGCTGATATCACATACGTACGGCCTACTTGATCAACCATCCTCAAAATTGTGTGAACCATCAAAAGCGGCGGACGCCTCAAAGTACAACACAATCCATTGTCGAAACGATACGGTACCATCCAAATATTTTTCGTACCGAAACCGCGTACTTTGTCATAAATGCGCCTTGTCGCATATAAGGTACACGTCATTTTCGATAAATGTATGTCACAAATAAACAACACTTAATAGTACACCTGTCCAAAATAGATTCTATGTACCATCGCGTACTTTCTATAATTGTCGGTCGACACACTAGATTCCGTACGGTCGGCGTACAATTTAGAACATTTCGAAAATAAATCATCGTCGGATCACTTCGCGATCCGCCGTGTATTTCAATTACGCATTCCGTATTTTTCATACGCTTCTTCGCGTCACTCAATTAGTACTTCCGAACATCAATCTTCAATTTGTTTTGCTTCTACCCCAAACCCGTAAATATATTCGCACCACCACATTACTTCTTGTATTTACGTACGCACGCAAACATGCGCACGCACGTACGAAATTGAATCTTCAAAAACAACAATGGCTGCCTGCAAGACCTCGGTTGACTACGACAAGTATGAGGACTGCAGTAAGGTCACAAGAAAGACTACAAAATACTTATCTTTTCAACATTTTTGTCGGGGATATTCTCCACGGGTACGACACCATGTGGCTAAGTAAGAGTTTGTATTTGTCATGTTCTTCGATAACTTAGAGTCGTACTTTTAAAATCATAACCATACGAAAAAATCGGAAAAATGTAGAGTATGATCTGCGTCATATTAAAACTTAGTATGTACAACGAGGTGTCGTATTCTATTTTTTGGACCCACAGTCACGTCATCCTCAAACTTATCTTCAAACACATTGGCAATGAGTTTTAAATAATGTAACATTACTTTCACAAATAGAAAACATATTTGAACGTGTTAAAGGTTTTTCAAAATATTTAGACAACGCGAAAATATACACGATTTTTTTTTTTTGTCCACTTGCATCTCGTATGATTTTTTGTTTGCAGGGGTCTTAAGGTTGCATTACCATTACAGGTAATGGTGAAAAATGCGTGAAGGCGCCATGGTGGGTCGTGCCTCTCTCACTTTGCTCACATTGCCTTTCTTTCGCTCCAAACTTCACTTTTTTGGGGCACCAAAGGCACAATGTTGGGAGCGGCCACAGGTGCGCAAACTAAGTCACGTTGGGAATAATCTAACAAACACGCAGAGAAATAAATGATTTGATTTTCCAATGCCTTAAGAAGGTTATTTCTATTTATGGCAAATAGATAGGTTAGGCAAACGCAAAATCATCTTTTTCAACCATGGTTGAAAGGTTATACGTCTACAATATCACACAAAGATATGAGACGTGCCAAAACGTTTCAGAGACCACGATCTGTTTTGCGACGTTATATTTTTTTTTTTAAATACGGTGCATCAAGACAGACTATAGACGTTGACAACCATCACTAGCGTTTTTTACGTATAGAATCGTCACACTTGTAAGTAATAATGATTGTTGTTAGGGTCTAGCCTAGTGTAATAGTTGAAACTTGGTGGACTCCATAGTCCCACAGAATTAGCAGCTCAAAAAAAGCCTAGACCCACTGTGTTCATCAACGAATATTTGCCACCCTGGCAGGCAAAAACTTAGACCAGCCTCACCCTTGTGAGGACAAGACTTCCCTAAGTTGAACGCAAAAAGAATTTGCAAATTTTCTCCCCTGAGCAGTAAGTTATGGTTTTTCAGAGATAGCGGGTCAATACAGATGGCTTTCGGGAGAGAGGGTTTCAAAATACTCTAAGATCAAACTACCTACTCTCACAGTTTGCTTACTAAACCCTCGCCCAACGAGAAAACTGTAAAGTATCGCGTGCTATGTACAAATTTTTGCTAGCCCCCACAGAAACTGTATGACAATTGTACGACACCATTTAAAACGGTGTACCTTCCATGTCCGACGCTATCGATATGTCCTGTCCTCCTCTACCGACCTGTGGCGACCCGTCACGTGTCAATTTGTGGTTGTTTTGGCATAAGCCTCCAAAAAGCCATTTCGGGTGGTTAGCGCTCACGCTAGCCGTCCGCTCCTATATTTTTTTGAAATGTTATCCGTTCGATCAGTCGGCGCGCAGAATGTTGTTTGCGGCCGTCTTACTTCGTCAGTTTGGTGTTCATAATTCTAAAAGCCCCGTTAAATGAAATGTAGTTTGGCTTCCTATATATAAATGTCACATCATACTTTGGTATCGAATAACTTACAACTTAGTGGTTAATGCATATTACTTATGCATATTACTAATTAAGACTTTGTAGGACTTAGGATCAAATCTAGATGCTAATTTTTTGTGTAGTCCATTCTAGCTCCCTCTTTCTTAGCTCTAGCAGCCATGGACAACCATGGCTTCCCTTTTTCGACGGCTCCGATCTATCTCTGCTCTATTAACTTCCTTAGCAAAGTCGGCCATGGACACCTTTGGCTTCCATTCTCCAACAACTTCTATCTGTCTGTGCTTTGTGAACTATAAGAAGGATAGGAATTATTGTAACTCTGAGACCTCCATAGGTCTTCAGAGTAGGCAGCTCACACGAATCTAGGATAACCCTCAACCCTTTGTGTTTCAGCAAGAATATCTGTCACCCTGATAAACAAAAACTCTGACCGCCTTTATCTCAATGAATGCAAGACTCCCTTGAGTCGTTAGCAAAAAAAATCTCCGAATTTGCTCCCCTGAGCAGTAAGTTATGGCTGGTCAAAAATGACCTTTATGTTTACAAGCTCTCCTAGAGAGAGGTACCTAAATATCACTAAGTCTTGGTCTGCCTACTCACGACTACCTACTACTAAACCTTAGACCAATAGGAAAACTATATAGTACAAGAAGGTACAATGGGCAATGTTCTTATTGTACGTCTATTGTACGACATAGTCTAAAAGGTAACACCTCTCAAATTGGGAGTTATGGTTCCTCCTCCCATCTTCTCCGATATCAAATAATGCGGCGCCACGTGGCACCGCATGACGGTATCTCCGAATGCCGCCCAAAGCTCACTTCGAGTGGCGGCTACAATGGTTGTCGTCCGATCAAAACATATTTTGCAGGATTCAGATTCGCGTACGTGCATGAATTGTTCCTCTTCGTTAGTTTGGTGTTAATTAGCCATTTCGTTAATGTTTATATATCTTTCAAATCCGTCATGTGTATTGTTTCGTAGCGCCTTAATGGTTAAGGCCCCCAGCTATAGAGGGTCCAAAGGTCGCAAGCTCACATCCGGATCTAGGCAATATTTTGGTAAAATATCATCTACTTCAAAATCTGCCACTTTCTAAATATGGCGGCAGCCATGGCGTGCGTTTCGTCCTCACTCTCTTTCTTTAAAGTATAACTAGAATAGAGACATGAAATATTAATTACCCTTTTTCAACAATTCATTTTAGACCTAGAAAATACTGAAAGAACCATTAATCTCTACAATTACCATTTTTATATTTTCAACAATGGTAACTTAGCAAACGTACTTCGTATCATAGCGCAGACTCCGTACACAGTTTTCAATTGTCCCAATGTGTAACAAACATTTTTTTTTTGTTTTGCAAGGGCCTCAAAAATTATATGTCCATTCATTGCGACCAGCTTAGAGAGGCAATGCAAAAGCACTTTGTTTAGCCATGGCTGGAAGGTTGTACAATTACGATGTCACGCAAAGGCAGATGATGTACAAAAACGTTTCAAAAAAATACCATGTGTCTTGCGACGTTTCGATAAAAAAAAACGGTTCATCGAGACATATAGCAAAAACTGACAACTGTGACGGGCGACGTATACAATCGTCACACTTTTAATTACCAATTTCGTATTAGGGTACTATTGTTAGTAGGAAAAAAATAATTCCTATCCTACTTGTAGTTCTCAAGGCAAAGACAGAATAGAAGCCGCAGGAGAAGGGAAGCCATGGTTGTCTAGGGAAACCATGGTTGTCTATGACAACCAAAGCTAACGAGAGAGAGAGATAGCATGGACCACAACAAAAAGGGTGACCAAACCTAGAATTGATCTTAGGTCTAACGGAATCCAATGTAGTCGTCCGCCTTATCCGCAAAGTCGAAGAAGAATCGTTGCAAACATAGGGTTCGATAAATACATCAACAACTCGCAAGGTTATAATTCATTTAATGATATTTGAAAAATCGGTGAACATAGAACCGACGGATTACGACGGCCGCAAAAAACATCCTGCACGCCGACTAAATCGGACGGTCGAGATTTCTGGAAAACATGGGATCGGACGGTTCGCGTGAGCTCCAACAGCCCCCAATGGCTCTTTTGGCGGCTTACGTTAAAATAGTCACAAATTGACATGTGGCAGATTGCCAGAGGTCTGCAAAGGACGATAGAACAAATCCATGGCGTCGAATATAGAAGGTATACCGTTTCAAATGGTTTTGTACAATTGATGTACAATTTTTGTGGCGGTTAGTAAATATTTATGCATAGCTCGCTGTACTGTATTGTCCTCTCATTGGCTGCGGGTTTGGTAAGCAGACTGTGAGAGTAGGTAGTTTTGACTTTGATTTTTTTTAACAACCCTCTCTCCCATCAACCATTTGTATAAATTGATTGTCTTTGAAGAGCCGTAACTTACTGCTCAGGGGAGCAAATTCAGAGAGTCTTTTTCCGTTCGACTTATGGTAGTCTTATCGTCATATGGGTGAGGATGGTCAGAGTTTTTGCATGCCTCGGTTACAAATATTCCTTGATTAACTACAATGGGTCAGGGTTATCCTAGGGGCTTTATTGAGTTGCTCATTTTGTATGACTATGGAGTCCACAAAATTTCAACTATGAGCCTATGTCGTTTATAGCTTAGCATACTTACTTGGTATTACGCAATATTAAAGTGTCCCAATATGTATCAACGAAATTGTTAATTAAGGGTGTGACGATTGTACACGTTGACAATGCCCGTGATAATTGTCAATGTCTATAATGTGTCACGACGCACGGTGTTTTTTTTTACTTTTTTGAATGTCGAATGACACGTCATACTTTTTGGAAACGGTAAGTACATCCCATGTTTTTGTGTGATATTGTATTGATACAACTTCTAGCCATGGCTCAACAATGTGTTTTTCGCATTTGCCTCTCATGTACGATCGTAATGAATGGATATGGAATTCTTAAGGCCCTTGCATTTTTTTTATTTTTTTTGGCGCGTTTGTTGGATTCCTCTCGGCGTGACTTAGGTCACGCACGTGCGACCGCCCTCCGCATTTGGCCTTCCTCCATTTGTGCAGCGAAGGACACTAGTGAACTTTGAAGTGAATAAGACAATATGAGTAAGGTGAGGAAGGTGAGCAAGCTGAGCAATGTGAGCAAGGTGAGCAAGGTGAGAGAGGCTGGAGTTGTTGTGGCGCCTTCACGGATATTTCACCTTTTTGTGAAATGACATTGTCGCCTTAAGATTCTTGCACAAAAAGAGATATACAAGTTGGAAGTGAGAAAAAAAAGAAAACCGTGTACTTTTTTTACGTCGTCAAAAACGTTTGAAATTTTTGGCACGCGCAAATATGTTTTTCTATTTTATGTAATCGTTGTTATTTTACTTAAAACACATCGACCATGTGTTTTAAGATACGTTTGAAGATAACGTGACAGTGGTTCAAAAAATCATAAGGCGATAACTTGTCGTACATCCTAAGTTCGAAGATGACGTAAATTGTACTATACATTTCTTCGTACGGGTGTAACTCAAAGTAGTACATCTTTAATAAAAGGATAGGAAAAAAAGTCCTTACCTAAAGGGTGTCCCCGTGTATTAAAGTTTTGACTTTTTTCTATCGTTTTCCCCCAAAATTCAATCCCTAATGAGAAAAACTTTAGCCGTACGAACAGATTTCTTTCACTACAGTAATGTCAATCGATACTTTGAATGTACTCCATGTTTGTCGCCTTGAAAACTCATTTTGTCGTTTTCCTCTATTCGACCCCCGAGCAATAGAATCTAGCTCATCAAAAAACTTTATCAAAAATCACCTCGCTTGATTTTAGTTTAGTATCACCCAAACAACAAGTTGAAATTCTGTGGTCTCCATTGACCCAAAAAATGAGCAGCCTATGTAAAGCCTCTAGGATAATATTTGCCCCTTCTACTTTCCCGCTGAATAAGCGCCGCCCAGGCACACAAATATTCTGACCACTCTCACCCCTGTGAGGACAAGACTCCCCTGAGTCAAACGCAAAAAAAATCACTGAATTTGCTCACCTGAGCAGTAAGTTATGGCTGGTCAAAGATGACCTTTATAGTTACAAGCTCTCTTAGAGAGAGAGGTACCTAAATTTTACTAAGTCTTGGTCTGCCTACTCACGACTACTACTACTAAACCCTAGTCCAATAGGAACACTATATAGTACAAGAAGGTACAATGGACGATGTACTTATTGTACGACCATTGTACGACAAGGTCTACAAGGTGACACTTGTCAAATCGGAAGCCATGGTTCCTCCTCTCATCTTCTCCGGTATCAAATAATGTGGCGCCACGTGGCACCGCGTGACGATATCTCCGTATGCCGCCAAAAGCTCACTTCGCTTGGCGGCTATAATACCGGCCGTCCGATCAAAACATATTTTACACAGTTCAGATTCGCGTACATGCAGGAATTGCTCCTTTTGGTTAGTCTGCTGTTAATTAGCTGTTGTGTTAATGTTTATATATTTATGAAACCCATCACGTGTATCGTTTCGTAACGCCTTGATGGTTAAGGCGCTAGGCTATAGAGAATCTAGAGGTTGCAAGTTTAAATCTAGACTTAGGCATCATTTTAGCAAAATACACTTTACTTCAAAAACTGCCACTTTCTAAATATTGCGGCAGTCATGGTGCGCCTTTGATCCTCACTCTCTTTCTTTAAAGCAAAAGTAAAATAGGGAAGTGAACTATTAATTACCTCTTTTCAACACAAGTGACCAACGATCCACGCACGCGCCACACGAGTTGGAAAATTTTAGGAAGAGGGAAGGTACTCGCTATTTTCTTCCAGCCCGTCACGCGCATTTACGAAAAAAAAATTGCATTTACGAAAAAATAATTGCAGGGGTCTCGAACCTCCACTTTCATTCATGGGTCCGATGCACAATGTTACGCTATCGTTGCCTCTCCCCTCTCCCTCTCATACTATCGCTTTTATCTCACATGTTTTCGTGTGAGTCATGACATTATTGATATGAAATAAAAGATCTTTGAAAAAAAAAATGACCACCTTTTATGTAAATTTTGATGCCAAGTCGAGTGAAAAAAGTCAAAAAACGAAATCAAGAAACCATGGCGGAAAGTTATTAAATCATTGACGTCGACGTCGTCACAAGTAAGCTTGACGGCACAATGTCACAAAACCAAAACATCTACAATGTCACAAAAAACTAGACGTCTACAGTCGTCGTTGTTTTTATAGACATCACCAATCGGCGTAAGTTTCGTAGTTGTCTTCAATCCTCACAAGTTGTACCCACGTCAACAACAACTTTTATTTCCGACAACAACATTTATCTCTAAAAACGTATAGTTGAGCAATTGGCAGCCGCTGAATTTCATAACTTTTTAAACGCGCTACCTTTTGCTCAATCGCGTGCTCGACTGCGTTCGTGTTTCGGGCCAAGGGCTGGTGCGTGGCTGCAAGCCACGCCGATTTTTTCGACCCTTTGTCTAATGTCTGGCCAGTTTACATCTACCTTACGTCTTCGTTTGGGTTTGCCTTACCCCGTGCTTCTTCGGCGACCGCATTGTGTTTGTAATCAACCTATCGACTCGGAAGGGATTGATCTGCTCCGTTGCTCTAGAGGCAGTGAACGTACTGTTGCACATGATTTGGCTCACGACTCAATTGCTTCAATCAGCACCGACATGGGCTTCACCGTGAGGCTCGAGGTTTTTAATATACTACCTCCTCGCTCCCAGTCTACCGGCCTTCGAAGTCCTCGGGTTGACTTAGTTTTCCTCCATGGGGCTAAGAGGACTTTGGGTGATGTGGTCCTCACGGATCCGACTGAAACCCACGTTTCTTCTCGCACGGCGGTACATACAGACGTGGCGGCTCGGGACTCAACAACTTCTAAGGAAAGAGATTACGCTCACCGAGACTCGGCCAACCAATTTGTGCCATTCGCCGCATAAATTTTTGGTACTTTGAACAAGTCCTTCGATGATTTCCTCCGTGACAGTGCAAACAAAAAACCTTTTAGATGTGGGGTCCGGGGAGCTGTTACAGGGTTATAAGATTGTGGACCTGAAAACGGCAAAGTTGTTGTAGTTGCAAAGCTAGTGTAGCGCAGCTGCGGCAACAGAGCAAGGCAGTATAGCAACTGAGCAACGCACTGTAGCAGTAGAGCAGCGCAGCGTAGCAGCATAACAACGTTGCAGAATGTAGAAGTTGCGATAGATTTCTATAACCTAGTAGGAATATGATGTGGCTCCTACCGGCTGTCCACGTGGGGGATAATAGGACAGTTACCGTACCTGTTGGACTAGTGGAAGGGTAGTTTAAATAGTTCAGTTAGCGTAGTGTATAGGAGACTCTTTTGAAGTAGACTTCTCGACTAGAGCACTCAATGTTGTAACTCCTTCCTGATAAATACAGTTATCCGAACTATTGTGTAAGCTGTGTATTCTGTTTGTCTTGTTGTTGCTACGAGGGGATCCTTGCTCTATTCTGCTATGCACGACCGATGTGTGTGTAACCGGTGAATCACCCTCTTTTACATTGATATCAAAGCAAAAAACTCGTGACCCGACAACATGGAAGGACACGGAGTATCCACAGCTGACATGTTGGAGAGAGTCCTTCGGGAACTGGAGAATGCCCATTTAAGTGATACCGTAGTTACTTTGGAATCTCGACTTGGCCAGCGAGCACATGGAAGCATTCAGAGAGACCTTCAAAGACCGAAATTGAGACTTCTCGAAAAGTTTGATCTTGCTCGACATAAGAATCTAGATGCGTGGTTGTATTTGGTGGCGAACTACCTTGAGAAATTTCCCAGCCTATCCGATCGTGAGAAAGTTCATTATGCGGGAGGGTTACTCAAAGGGGCAGTAGGGGTGTGGCAGAGAACTTTGGTGGAAGCCGAAGAGAAACTGGAAGTGTGAACCCACTTCGTTCAGCTCCTACGTGACTCTTGGCAACGCGTGAACACGGTTAAGGCGGCATGGGATAAAATCTCGGTGTTGAAGCAACGCTCATCGATTTTAGGTTACACGCAACGATTCTTCGAGTGTAAAGATCAGATCTTGACGATGACGGATGACGAAGCTGAAGACCGATATGTTAAGGGACCCAAGGCGTCTATTCGGAGGGATGTAGAACAGTGGCTTGCACAGGAAACGACAACTCCTACTCTCTCGGCAATTGTCCAATTCGCAGAGCGTATCGATTTTGTCGATTTCACACTTCGGAGATCCTACCATTTTGGATCGAGTAGCAACGGAGGAGGTTGAAGGGACGACTGTCCAACCCTTATAGAGTTAGGAGCTATTAAAGAGGACGGGGGCACGGTTAATGCCATCCGAAAGAAAAGAAGAAATGCTAAAACTAAGTCCGACGAATTGTCCTCCGCGGAGCACCAACGTCAGAGGTTGAATTGACTTTCCTTCCAGTGCGGTTCCCCGGATCACGTGGACAGAGATTGCCCGAAAAGGAAAGTTCCTCAAAATGGCAAACTAACGGTCATGAGGCTGGTCGTAGAAGGCGGTGACCCCTTAGTCTTTCATGGAAGAATAGGGAACAGCGTGACTAGTTTAATGTTAGACTCGGTCGCGTCGGGAAACTTTGTCAACGAGAAGTTCGTCAAGAAAATGAAATTGCCACTCATCAAAATTTGAAGCCATCAATCCGTCCAGCTTGCTAATGGTAGCTTCATACATATATCCCATTCCACACCTCGATTACGATTTAGTATGGGAAAGCTACAATGGAATGAAGTCTTCCACGTACTACCTCTTGGAGATAATGAGGTAGTCTTGGGGAAACCATGGCTCCAAAGTGGAATCCGGTGATTGATTTGAGGAAGAATGGAATGAAGGTGAGAAAAGGCGAAAAAGTGTGAGGTAACGATAGGAGTGTGTAAAAGGGACAAAATACCTCTTAACGCACCACAATGCACAACGGAAAGCTCCGAAGATCTCCTCGTAGCAACAACAAAGGCAAACTGCAATTCCAAAGAAAAGTTGAGTTTTATTAATTAGAAAGAGATTACAAAGTTGAACCCTCACAACGAAGGTCTACTCAAAGATTTTGCCTATTGACTAAGTCTAGTTCTCTATTTAAACTATCCATATGTTAGTCAACGCAGTACTTTACAGATGTACACGTGGACCTTCACGGTCATCCGAGATCTATCCAAACTATCCTTCTAGAACTTTGCAGTTCAATCTACATTCTGCGGCGTTGCTATGCTGCTATGTTGCGTTGCTATACTACGCTGCTAAGTTGCTACATTGCTCTGTTGCGCTACTCTCGCGTCGCAGCTCCGCTGCTTTGGAACCGCAACTACAGCAGCCTTACCTCTAATAATATGGTACACACTTTTGTAATCCTCTTACCGAGTGGCTGGTAAAGTTTCGGAGAAGGGACGCCTACTTTTGGCTTTACAGCTTAATAGGGCACTCAAAAAAGAGGAAACAATTGGAATGGCAATCGTACGACCTGTGGAGGAAGTGCATGAGGATATTCTAGTTACCTGGAAATAAACGGATCCAGACTTCAGCTCTAAGGCGGAAAACGATGATAAAAAGACTTCCGTGGAGGCCTCGGAAGCCATAACAAAACTTCTCGAGAAGGATGATGATGTTTTTCTCCCGAAACTCCCGGAAGGGTTGCCTCCGAAAATGCAACGTGGACCACAAAATCGAGCAGGTTCTCGGAGTCGTGCCCCCGACTAATCGGATATATAAGATGAGCTACACCGAGTTGGATGAGCTTAAGAAACAACTTTCCGAGTTAGTGGAGGTCGGAGCTATCAAATCGATCAAGTCGCCATACGGAGCCTGGGTCCTTTTGGTGAGTAAAAAAGACGGAGGTCTACGCATGTGTGTGGACTACCGAGCACTAAATAAGTTGACGATGAAGAACGCCTACCCTTTACCCAGAATATACGAGTTGATAGACAAATTAAAGGGTGCCACATATTTCTTGAAGATCGACTTACAAAGCGGTTACCACCAAATCAGAATCACGGAGTAGGACGTGGAGAAGACGGCGTTTAGGACGCGCTACGGTCATTTCCAATTTTCGGTTATGCACTTTGGATTCACTAATGCCCTGGCTACCTTCATGCATCTAATGAACACTATCTTGCGGCGATACTTGGACGCGTTCGTAATCGTTTTCTTGGATGATATTTTGGTATATACCGAGACTTTCGAAGATCATCTCAAGAACCTACGAACTATCTTACAGGTCTTAAGGGAGAACCAATTGTACGAAAAAAGAAGCAAGTGTGACTTCTTAAATGACATAATGGAATTTTTGGGTCACGTTGTGAGTAAAGATGGTATCCCTGTGGATCCTAGCGAATGAAACTCTGAGACCTCCATTGGCCCTCAGAGTATGCAGATCCAAAAAAAGCTAATCTAGATAGTGCCGACTCCAAGTTAATATAAACCCAAATGACAGCCCCCTTGACAGTCAGAATCCCAATATAGATTCACCCCTGTGAAATAACACTTTCTGTGTGCTCAGTTCCACCACAGAATGCAAAGTTAGAATATGAGATTTGGACACATTCACCCACTTTGACTTTCCCTTATAAATGCAGCCACCCTGGCAGACAAAAACTCGGACCGACTACACCTCGTGTAGCCTAGACTCCCCTGAGTCCGCAGCAAAAAGAATCACTGAAAATGGTCAAGGAAATTGATAGTTATGGCTGGCCAAAGTTTGCCATTTATACAAGGTGCTCTCTGGGAGAGGCAGCTACTTACCCAAAATTTTCTAAGTCCTATTTCCCCTCTAAAACTCTATCTACTGAAGTACGGCACCAATCAAATCACTGTGTCGTACAGAAAAGTACAGGTGCCGGTGTACTTTATGTACGGCCATTGTACAACATGGCCAAATTGTCGACACGTGTCATAGACGGATTCGTTCCCGCAATCTCCGGAGTCGCCGCAATCCAACATTGTCGTGCCACGTGTCACATGAAGTGGCGATGGCTAAAAAACGCCAAAAGTACATGTTCCGTGATCGCGGCACCTATCGCGGCTCTCCGATCAAAAACCGGCTATAATCTTAGCCGCTGAAATTCGACGCGCGGTATTTGTTTCGCTATCGAAACAAATGCGCGGTATCCGTTTCGTATCCGTACTGTACTCCGTACTATATTAAAACGGTATCTATGCACTAAGAATCTATTTCCCGTTAAACTATTTAGTCTACGCGTAACAATTTATAATGTAATCAAACCTAACGTAATGTAACACTAGTTCTAGGTTTAACGGTTAAAGGCAACGTCTACGCCGACTTGCCGGACGGCAGGTTCCAGGTTCAATACCTGGGTCCGTCAAGTATATTTTGTTTAATCTACCTAATTCACTTCCTGTCTTCTCTAGAGAGTTTAGGTATCCATGGCTCTAGCTCCCTTTCCAGCCTTTAGTGACTACAGCAAGTGTGGGGGCTTGGAGAAGGGGAGTTAGAGGCAGACCGCCTCAACTCTTTTTCTATTCTAATACAGACCTAGAAAATACTCAAATATCAACACTCCCCTTATTTTCTAGTCTATTTTTCTTTCAACTTCCACAAACAAGTAAACAAACACCCCCTCCCTTTTTTCCTTTTCCTTTTTTTTTTTCTTTTTCCTTTTCTTTTTATAAAACTTAAGTATTTAACACAGTGCATTAAATGAACTGAAATAATAATTGCATCACACATTTTAATTAACATCCCACTTTTCATAAATCCGAGCAAAGATTTTATCCACTTCATCACTCTTTCATCCACACACAAACCGATTTCCCTCTTGCGATCCAAACAGCCAGCCCCATCTCCAATCTGCAACATACACCCAGATGCTAACCCTTTTACAGGCACACCTTCATAAATACCATCACTCCCTTTAGCGATGTTAAACCCATTACCCGCAAAAATTAAACTTTCCTCACTCTCTCCCATGGATTTCTTTCCACTCTCTCTTTCTAAATTTATTCCAAATAAGTATTTCTCCTCCCCTAAACCTTTCATTAAATATTCCTCTTCTCCCTTATCTTTAAAAACCCCTTCTAGTTTCACTTCTCCCCTTTCCTCGGAATCCGTTGAGGTCTCCGTTTCCGACCAGTTTTCTAACTCCAAAATACCTATAAAATTATCCTCATTAATTTTATCTTTCCCGTTTTCACTTATGGATCCTAGACCTGACTTTCTCATTTCTAAGTCATACACTTTACACTCCTCGTCATCCTCAAGTACCTCCTCTCTCTTTACTTCCCTTATACCTCCAAAAGCACACTGTTGCCTTCGTGGAATTTCTGTGTGCTTTTCTCTCTTTCCCATACTACTAATTCGGAGAAGCTCTAAAATATCTTCATCCTCTTTCTCCTCTTCCCCTTCTTCCTCTTCATCCACATTCCAACTTCTAAGTTTTTCCAAACAAGGGCATTCCTCCATATAATGACCCGGTTCCCTACAAAAGAAGCAAACCCCCTTTTTCAAAGCTCCCCTTTCTTTTCCTCTCCCTCTCTTTCCACCAAAGTTCCGATAAGGTTTACCTTTGTCTTTCTTTCTCTCATCACGCTTCCGCTCGTCACCACCGTTCCTCTCATCACGCTTCCGCTCGTCACCACCGTTCCTCTCATCACGCTTCCGCCAATCACCACCAGCTGAAAACGCATTGACCATGTCCCTTCCCCTACGAAGCTCCAAAGTGCTTTCCCTCACAAGAATTATCCCCATGGTAAAGCTCCAAGTCCATGAGGAGCCATCCATTGCCTGTATACGACAAATTATGTTTTCGTACTCATCTAGGAGTTTCATAATTAGTGTATTAATCTTACTCTCCTCAGATTCTACATATCCCGCACTAGTAAGCTCAACATATAACGCAGCAATATCATTGCAAAACTCTATCATGCTACCGCCTTTATAAACGTAGGCATCTATTTCTTGTTTTACTAATTGCTGCCTCTGAATAGTCTCACTCTTATAAATTTGGGTTAGTGCTTCCCATATCTCTGAAGACTTGGTTAGACTTAAAAGAGTGATAGCTATCGACTTAGACACATATCTAAGTATGAGATGTTTTGCTATACTGTTTTTGTATTCCCATATTTTCCTGTCATTTTCTTCAGTTTTAATCCCTACATGTAATACCATAGCTGAGAGCCTAGCTCCCCTCACCATAGGTGTCCTTTTTTCCTTCTCCCCTATTTCCCCATCCACGGAAAGGTTTTTCCCTTCACCTTCCGTTGCATCTGAACTCCGGATGATATTCTGGGCAGTCTCAGATGATTCTCCGTAGTAAGCTCCTCCAAAGCTAGGTGGCGGACATCTCACTTGTCCCGCAACAATTCCCCATAAGTGCTTCTCGAAAAGCAATCCCTCCATTGTAAACGCCCAATACGTCAAGCCTGTTCCATCAAACATAGGCACCCTAGATGGTGGGCCCATAACCTGAAACTCTGAGACCTCCATTGGCCCTCAGAGTATGCAGATCCAAAAAAAGCTAATATAGATAGTGCCGACTCCAAGTTAATATAAACCCAAATGACTGACCCCTTGACACTCACAATCCCAATATAGATTCACCCGTGTGAAATAACACTTTCTGTGTGCTCAGTTCCACCACAGAATGCAAAGTTAGAATATGAGATTTGGACACATTCACCCACTTTGACTTTCCCTTATAAATGCAGCCACCTTGGCAGACAAAAACTCTGACCGACTACACCCCTGTGTAGCGTGGACTCCCCTGAGTCCGCAACAAAAAGAATCACTGAAAATGGTCAAGTAAATTGATAGTTATGGCTGGCCAAAGTTTGCCATTTATACAAGGTGCTCTCTGGGAGAGGCAGCTACTTACCCAAAATTTTCTAAGTCCTATTTCCCCTCTAAAACTCTATCTACTGAAGTACGGCACCAATCAAATCACTGTGTCGTACAGAAAAGTACAGGTGCCGGTGTACTTTCTGTACGGCCATTCTACAACATGGCCAAATTGTCGACACGTGTCATAGACGGATTCGTTCCCGCAATCTTCGGAGTCGCCGCAATCCAACATTGTCGCGGCACGTGTCACATGAAGTGGCGATGGCTCAAAAACGCCAAAATTACATGTTCCGTGATCGCGGCACCTATCGCGGCCGTCTGATCAAAAACAGGCTATAATCTTAGCCGCTGAAATTCGACGCGCGGTATTTGTTTCGCTATCGAAACAAATGCGCGGTATCCGTTTCGTATCCGTACTGTACTCCGTACTATATTAAAACGGTATCTATGTACTAAGAATCTATTTCCCGTTAAACTATTTAGTCTACGCGTAACAATTTATAATGTAATCAAACCTAACGTAATGTAACACTAGTTCTAGGTTTAACGGTTAAAGGCAACGTCTACGCCGACTTGCCGGACGGCAGGTTCCAGGTTCAATACCTGGGTCCGTCAAGTATATTTTGTTTAATCTACCTAATTCACTTCCTGTCTTCTCTAGAGAGTTTAGGTATCCATGGCTCTAGCTCCCTTTCCAGCCTTTAGTGACTACAGCAAGTGTGGGGGCTTGGAGAAGGGGAGTTAGAGGCAGACCGCCTCAACTCTTTTTCTATTCTAATACAGACCTAGAAAATACTCAAATATCAACACTCCCCTTATTTTCTAGTCTATTTTTCTTTCAACTTCCACAAACAAGTAAACAAACACCCCCTCCCTTTTTTCCTTTTCCTTTTTTTTTTTTCTTTTTCCTTTTCTTTTTATAAAACTTAAGTATTTAACACAGTGCATTAAATGAACTGAAATAATAATTGCATCACACATTTTAATTAACATCCCACTTTTCATAAATCCGAGCAAAGATTTTATCCACTTCATCACTCTTTCATCCACACACAAACCGATTTCCCTCTTGCGATCCAAACAGCCAGCCCCATCTCCAATCTGCAACATACACCCAGATGCTAACCCTTTTACAGGCACACCTTCATAAATACCATCACTCCCTTTAGCGATGTTAAACCCATTACCCGCAAAAATTAAACTTTCCCCACTCTCTCCCATGGATTTCTTTCCACTCTCTCTTTCTAAATTTATTCCAAATAAGTATTTCTCCTCCCCTAAACCTTTCATTAAATATTCCTCTTCTCCCTTATCTTTAAAAACCCCTTCTAGTTTCACTTCTCCCCTTTCCTCGGAATCCGTTGAGGTCTCCGTTTCCGACCAGTTTTCTAATTCCAAAATACCTATAAAATTATCATCATTAATTTTATCTTTCCCGTTTTCACTTATGGATCCTAGACCTGACTTTCTCATTTCTAAGTCATACACTTTACACTCCTCGTCATCCTCAAGTACCTCCTCTCTCTTTACTTCCCTTATACCTCCAAAAGCACACTGTTGCCTTCGTGGAATTTCTGTGTGCTTTTCTCTCTTTACCATACTACTAATCCGGAGAAGCTCTAAAATATCTTCATCCTCTTTCTCCTCTTCCCCTTCTTCCTTTTCATCCACATTCCAACTTCTAAGTTTTTCCAAACAAGGGCATTCCTCCATATAATGACCCGGTTCCCTACAAAAGAAGCAAACCCCCTTTTTCAAAGCTCCCCTTTCTTTTCCTCTCCCTCTCTTTCCACCAAAGTTCCGATAAGGTTTACCTTTGTCTTTCTTTCTCTCATCACGCTTCCGCTCGTCACCACCGTTCCTCTCATCACGCTTCCGCTCGTCACCACCGTTCCTCTCATCACGCTTCCGCCAATCACCACCAGCTGAAAACGCATTGACCATGTCCCTTCCCCTACGAAGCTCCAAAGTGCTTTCCCTCACAAGAATTATCCCCATGGTAAAGCTCCAAGTCCATGAGGAGCCATCCATTGCCTGTATACGACAAATTATGTTTTCGTACTCATCTAGGAGTTTCATAATTAGTGTATTAATCTTACTCTCCTCAGATTCTACATATCCCGCACTAGTAAGCTCAACATATAACGCAGCAATATCATTGCAAAACTCTATCATGCTACCGCCTTTATAAACGTAGGCATCTATTTCTTGTTTTACTAATTGCTGCCTCTGAATAGTCTCACTCTTATAAATTTGAGTTAGTGCTTCCCATATCTCTGAAGACTTGGTTAGACTTAAAAGAGTGATAGCTATCGACTTAGACACATATCTACGTATGAGATGTTTTGTTGTAGTGTTTTTGTATTCCCATATTTTCCTGTCATTTTCTTCAGTTTTAATCCCTACATGTAATACCATAGCTGAGAGCCTAGCTCCCCTCACCATAGGTGTCCTTTTTTCCTTCTCCCCTATTTCCCCATCCACGGAAAGGTTTTTCCCTTCACCTTCCGTTGCATCTGAACTCCGGATGATATTCTGGGCAGTCTCAGATGATTCTCCGTAGTAAGCTCCTCCAAAGCTAGGTGGCGGACATCTCACTTGTCCCGCAACAATTCCCCATAAAAGCTTCTCGAAAAGCAATCCCTCCATTGTAAACGCCCAATACGTCAAGCCTGTTCCATCAAACATTGGCACCCTAGATGGTGGGCCCATAACCTGAAACTCTGAGACCTCCATTGGCCCTCAGAGTATGCAGATCCAAAAGAAGCTAATCTAGATAGTGCCGAATCCAAGTTAATATAAACCTAAATGACTGACCCCTTGACAGTCAGAATCCCAATATAGATTCACCCGTGTGAAATAACACTTTTTGTGTGCTCAATTCCACCAGAGAATGCAAAGTTAGAATATGAGATTTGGACACATTCACCCACTTTGACTTTCCCTTATAAATTCAGCCAACCTAGCAGACAAAAACTCTCACCGATTACACCCATGTGTAGCCTGGACTCCCATGAGTCCGCTGCAAAAAGAATCACTGAAAATGGTCAAGTAAATTGATAGTTATGGATGGCCAAAGTTTGCCATTTATACAAGGTGCTCTCTGGGAGAGGTAGCTACTTACCCAAAATTTTCTAAGTCCTATTTCCCCTCTAAAACTCTATCTACTGAAGTACGGCACCAATCAAATCACTGTGTCGTACGGAAAAGTACAGGTGCCGGTGTACTTTCTGTACGGCCATTGTACAACATGGCCAAATTGTCGACACGTGTCATAGACGGATTCGTTCCCGCAATCTCCAGAGTCGCCGCAATCCAACATTGTCGCGCCACGTGTCACATGAAGTGGCGATGGCTCAAAAACGCCAAAAGTACATGTTCCGTGATCGCGGCACCTATCGCGGCCGTCCGATCAAAAACCGGCTATAATCTTAGCCGCTGAAATTCGACGCGCGGTATTTGTTTCGCTATCGAAACAAATGCGCGGTATCCGTTTCGTATCCGTACTGTACTCCGTACTATATTAAAACGGTATCTATGTACTAAGAATCTTTTTCCCGTTAAACGATTTAGTCTACGCGTAACAATTTATAATGTAATCAAACCTAACGTAATGTAACACTAGTTCTAGGTTTAACGGTTAAAGGCAACGGCTACGCCGACTTGCCGGACGGCAGGTTCCAGGTTCAATACCTGGGTCCGTCAAGTATATTTTGTTTAATCTACCTAATTCACTTCTTGTCTTCTCTAGAGAGTTTAGGTAGCCATGGCTCTAGCTCCCTTTCCAGCCTTCAGAGACTACAGCAAGTGTGGGGGCTTGGAGAAGGGGAGTTAGAGGCAGACCGCCTCAACTCTTTTTCTATTCTAATACAGACCTAGAAAATACTCAAATATCAACAATTAATGTCGTCAAGGAGTGGCCGCAGCCGACGAACATCACCAAATTACGAAGCGTCCTTGGATTATGCTCCTACTACCGGCGGTTTGTGGAGGGATTTGCAAAAATTGCTTCGCCGGTCACAGATATGTTGAAAAAAAACATGCCTTATGAGTGGAAACTAACCTATGAAACAACCTTTAACACGCTAAAGGAGTGGTTGGTTGCCCCCCTTGTGTTAACGGTTCCTAATCTTAAATTACCTTGGACAGTCATCACCGACACAAGCGACACCGCCATTGGGGCCATTCTTATGCAGGATGAAGGAAAAGGCCTGCAACCCGTCGTCTATGATAGTCGAAAATTAAAGGCGGCAGAGCTAAATTGGGCCACGCATAAGAAGGATACCATTGCCATAATTAACGCGTTGGAGGTGTGAAAGTGTTTTATTCAAGGAAAAAGGATCACTGTCATAACCGACCATCATGCGTTGCAATATCTGCAAACGCAGCCAAAAGAGTCCAGGAAACAAGCGAGATATATGACTTTCTTGCAAACATTCGGACTGAAATTGACTATTCATAACAAGCCGCGCAAGAGGAATCCTACGGATGCACTATCCAGAAGACCAACAGTGGCTGCGATGACAACGGCAAAGCTACTGCATATTTCCTAGATTCTCAAGGAGGACATCGCGACGGAGATGCAGTCACCACAATCATCGCTGGATCGCAACGAGGAAAAGGTGACACTAGGTCCGATTGCAATTGGTACAGCAAGTGCGCAGGAAGTCAACACAATGACGAGTACTTTGCAAGTGGACAAGCAATGGTTGGAAAGAATCAAGGCCACGTACGGGAAGTGACAATGCCATTTCGGAATTGGTCAAGCGAAAGATTTTGGTCCAAACGACAAATGGTATATGGATGTATAAACCAAGTCAGACAACGCGATTGTACATTCCGGATAATCAAGAGTTACGCCATACTATTCTAAAATTAAGTCACGATGAACCACTCAGCGGACACTACAAGCGAGACAAAACTGCCGCACGAGTTTGTGAAGCGTATTATTGGTCAAATATGACCAAAGATATAGCAGAGTACGTCAAGAACTCTGATTCTTGTGACTAGAATAAAGCAGATCAAGGTCGTCAAGGACTTTTACAGCCATTGCCAATGCCATTTGTTTCTTGGGAGTCAATCTCTATGGATTTTATCGTTGCCCTACCTTTGACTTCGGACGGCTATGACTTAATATTGGTAGTCGTGGACTATCTTACGAAGATGGCATTCTTCCTCCCTACAAAGACTTCAGCCACAACTCACGATTTGGCGGAATTATTTTTGCGGGAAATCTTCCGTCATCATGGACTTCCGCGGAAAATTGTCAGTGACCGCGATCGCCAATTTATTAGTCATTTTTGGAGGGGTCTGTTTGAAATGTGCAGAACACAATTAGCAATGTCTACAACATATCACCCTCAAACAGATGGGCAGACCGAGAGAATTAACAGAACGATAGAGGAGGCGCTCCGCGCATACGTATGTGTCCGCCAAATAGACTGGCTGATACACCTTACAGCAGTGGAGGTTGCATACAACAACGCAATACATTCTTCCACTACCGCTACACCCTTCTCTCTATATGGTCGCCAACCGACTCTCCCTCAAAATTTGATCGCAACAGATTGTGGTGTGCTTGCCGCGGTGGACTTCGCGGCGACGTTATATTCTAATTTGGAAAAGGGCGACCAAAACTCTACAAGAAGCAAAGAACCACAACAAATTACAAGCCGACAGTCACCGAAAGGATATTGATTTTCGGGTTGGTGATAAAGTCCCACTAAATATGGCAAATTTATCTCTTCCGAGTACCCTTTCTCCAAAATTGGCACCAAGGTTCATACGCCTTTTTACGATAACCTTCAAAATCAATGCAGTGGCTTACAGATTGGTAATTCCTTCAAACTAGAAAATCCACGACGTGTTTCATGTTTCACTCCTCAAACCGTTCCGCGACCCCGATACAGTTTTTCCACATCGACTTCGTAATTCGCCCATTAATCCGATTGCGGGAACAAGGGAGGAATACGAGGTGGCCGCAATCATTCGCTCCCGCGCCATCAATTGCGAACGACGTGCTATTACTAAGTACTTAGTTCGGTGGAAAGGATACGGCCCAGAGGACAATTCTTGGGTTGATCACCATGATCTGCACGCCCCGGGGTGCAGCAACGGTTTTGGCAAAGCGAGGACACTCAACATCACCGTGGAGGAAGGCGCAATAGAAATCATCACAAGACAGATAGCAACATCGCATCCATCGCAATCATCTCGGGATTTGTGATACGAACCGTAGCGCCGATGGCAAAGGACCACAGCGCGATCGCCGCTCAGCCACGGGGTCACCAGGTGGCAACTGCGTTGACAGGAATCGCAGCATCGCAGCGGCGCTGTAAGAGAATCGCAACGTCGAAATTGTACGTCGCAACATTGGTGAAGTCGAAATTGTTGTATTGCCGCAACATCGCAGTTGCCGAACATTCAAACGCTGCGATATCGTCAAATTCTGCGACGCATGGGAGGTTTCAATGATGAACCCCATGAACTCCTCACTTAAAGGCTTCAAAACCCCTTGAGCTAAACCTAGTGTTGTGAGTCCCGAGAGCCCCTCACTCCATTTTGCTTGCTTAACGACCCTCGTGGAACTACAAGAACTCTCTACCACAACAGCATCCATGTCATCGACTTCCTCTTAGCCACCAAAGAGAAAGAGACTTGAACGGAGAGGAAAGAATGAAGTGCCTCAAACAAATAGACTTATGATCGCAGCCGAGGCCATGATTGAGGCAGACGGGAGTAGAATTGTAAGAGAATGGGAAGAGGAGCTCGGAGAAGCCATTGGTGAGGAGGGGATAGGAGGAAGTTCTAGAGGGGAGGGATCGAAAACTCACAAGATCCAGAATATAACCCGCTCCGAGATAGTGATCATGAGGATGAGAAGGACCATGTACTCTCGGATGTGGAAGTTTCAAAAAAGGATACGACACCCCCACTAGAGGAAAAACGCGCTTCCGACCTGGTCGTGATGCGGGACCCAAACAAGGAGAGCACCGTAGATGAACAATCCTCCGAAAGCTCCAAAAAGAAGACAGATGAGCAATATCATAGCGAAGGCAACATTTACGGTCTTCGAAGAGAGGGAAGAGAGACAAGCGAGGGAAGCAAGAGAGTAGAAGAATTTCGTGATTACCTATTTCCACCACTTTTTGATCCCCAAAACCCTGATTTCACATTCAGTTTTGTAAAAAGATTTTATTGGAACCTTGCAGAATGGCGTGCAGAGTGGCGTATTGGGAAATCCGCGGATCGAATAAATGTTCCAGCCAGTGTACCCTCCCATCCCTCATGGAATTTTATGCGTACGAAGGATGTGGGAAACAACCATAAGGGTTATGTCCAATTAAATCCTCATACATTACCATTTGTAAAAGTGGTCAATGATAATTACCGCTACCGTGTGGATGTTCTCGACGTGCTTCAACGATACCACTCTTCGGATGTTCGGCTCCACCATATTAACTCGCGGGCCGAGGTTACTGTTGTTCTTTGGTCTAAAATAGACCGCAGAAGCTACCCAAACTATCATGCAAGAAGCTAAGCGAAGCTAGGCCAATGAACAATTATTTGAAATGCATCCTTCATTTAACATACAACAACATTTAGGGAACCGGTGGAAGAGGAATGGGAAGAAAAGATTGAGTCCGCGACCAGAGCTCCCCCTCCCTAGGCAGGTGCAGAACCTGAGCTAGAGCCGGCTGAACCACGACCTGTTACGGCGGAACCTGCGCCGGAGCCGGAAGATAAAGAACTACAATGGCGAGTCACTCGGCGAAGACAGGCGGCAACAGATCATCCAATTGGACTCATGGAAACCAAATGCGAGCAACTACGGGAAGAACTCGACGAGATGCGTCAACAATTCGAAGAACACTGACGGGATACCTACAGTATACTTCATCAATTACCGTTTCTTTAATGGGGGCATCAATCAGCGAGACGCTAAATTAATAGTGAGAGGCACTATAACAAGATTATAGGATTATGGACTTGAAAACAGCGAAGTTGCTGTAGTTGAGAAGCCGGTGCAGCGCAGCTGCTGCAACAAAGTAGCCCAGTATAGCAGCAGAGCAGCGCAGTGTGGCAGCAGAGCTGCGCAGCGTAGAAGCATAGCAATATAGCAAAATGTAGAAGTTACGATAGATTTCTATAACCTAGTAGGAATATGATGTGGCTGCTACTGGTTGTCCATATGAGGGATAATAGGACGGTTACCGCACTAGTTGGACTAGCAGAAGGGTAGTTTATATAGTTGAGTTAGCGTAGTGTATTGGAGACTCTTTTGAAGTAGACAGCTCGACTAGAGCACTCAATGTTGTAACTCTTTCCTGAAAAATACAGTTATCCAAACAATTTTGCAAGCTGTGCATTATGTTTGTCTTGCTATTGCTACGAGGGGATCATTGCTCTATTCCGCTATGCACGACCAGTGTGTGTGTAACCGGTGAATCATCCTCTTTTACAGAAGCCCTCCCCCGAGCCTTTTTGTTGCCTTTTACTGTCAACGAGTATCAATGTGAAACTCTGAGACCTCTATAAGTCCTCAGAGTGGACAGCTTCCAAGAAGCCTCTAGAATAACCCTGACCCCTTTGTGTTTCAGTAAAAACAACTACCACCTTGGCAGAAAATAACTCTGACCAACTTCACCCGTGTGAAGGCAAGACTCCTCTGAGTCCATAACAAAAAGAATCTCTGAATTTGCTCCCCTGAGCAGTAAGTTATGGAGGGTCAAAGTTGACCTTTTCTACAGAAGCTCTCTAGGAGAGAGGGTCCTATCTCCTAATTTTTCTAAGTCCTATCTCTCTCACACACTCTATCTACTGATGTACGGAGGCAATCAGAATGCAGTTCCGTACACAAAAGTACAGCTGCCACACTGTACAACATGGCCTAAATGTCGACATGTGGTATGTTTGGATTCGCTCCCGTAATCCTCGGAGATGCCGCAATCCTATGTAATTCCGCCACGTGTCATCCGATGTGGCGATGACCACAAACCGTTGAAATCCTCTTCCGCGATCTCAGCGTTAATTCCGACTGTCCGATTAAATTCATATTTAATCGTAACCGTAATAAATACATGTGCGATATTTTTTTCTTTAAAGAAACGAATGCGCGGTATTGGTTTCTTATCCGTACCGTAATCCGTACTTTTACAATTATGGATCTA
>JBBHKE010003047.1:21515-53307 GCA_037447655.1 Zygnema cylindricum | reverse complement strand
TTTATTAACAATTTACAGGCGTTTCGGTTGACACTCTGTGGAAAAGTTAAACAATTGTGAATTTGAGACAACTGTAGAAAGTTGGGCGAAATCTACATGTCAAATAAAGAGGAAACAAAAGGATTTATATTAAGAGTATTCACACTGTGAGGACAACTTATTCATCTAAATTTATATGTGAATTGATGTCAAGAATTACTTAAGTGTTTGTACAGTCCCTTCTTAACATTTGTTAAGTTAGTAGTAGTGGTGGCATTGCATTTTAATATACAAGTACTTACTGTGATCTTTTATAACCTTAGCAAACTACTTTATAAACCCTGCCTAAAAGCCATACTCAAGAATAACATTCTTCGAGATAAAACCACAGATTGTCAAGGAATTTTTTCACCTCTGAATTTATTTAGGACAGCTTTACACTACCTATTCTTCTTTAATGTTTGACATATCTAGAACGGTGTTGCCTTTATAGCGCCAAAACAGGCATACCTTTCTCCAGTCCAAGGAGTGTCTTGGTAATCACGAGATCTCCAAATAGTGAGAATGAAAATGGAGTCCTTTTCCAAACATTTTCCGAACGTAGCATTGTGTACACATCGTAAATGATAACAAATGTACTCTGGCGTGTTGTGTACACCATCATCGCTAAATTTCATCGTCCGACTGGAAGCTAATACCGACTTGGAAATCTCAGCCGTCCACTGAAAACTGTCGCCGTACAGTTCTTGTTCACTCTATAAAGCGGTCATCGAACGGCGTCTTGGAACTGGATCCAGTTTTGAAATCTGACGGTTAAGATACAAAGACTTCCTGCGACCCCGTTTGAATAAGGGGATTCGTCTACGGCGTAGATTTTCCCCGCGTAAGCTTGCCCTCGTGTATAATCCACGTCGACGGAACTAGAAAGCGTTCAGACTGTCGATATCGCTAGGTAGCTCATCTTGGCCGTCCGTAGTGAGGGACTTAGGGTACAGCAAATTTCAACACATAGAGAGCGAGTCAGTTGAAGCGTCTAGATACGCACTGTGATGCGGCCCGCGAGGGATCGTTGCGAAATCTTTCTCGTTAACGGTTTCACCGACAATCACTTATAGCGAATTTCGGTGTACGAGCCTTCGCAAGAAAACAAAATAATCAATAATAATGAGGGATAAATAAGTATAAATTTATAAATAATTAATAAGAAACTATATAGACATCTTCGGTTCTATGGTGTAGTGGTTAGCACTCTGGACTTTGAATCCAGTGACCTGGGTTCAAATCCCGGTAGAACCTGTCTTATTGTTGTTGTCCTCTGGTCAAGTTCTCCCCTGAGACATCTTGTTCAGACAAATATTTTGTAATGGATCAGTCCATTGTTGTTTATATTTGTTGTGTCTTGTTATATGTTGTATTGTAGTCTTTGCTGTTGAAATCCTTCTGCTACCTCCCATGTAAAGAAAAAAATCTTTACGATTCTTAACTATTAAGTGTTTGTTCTCTCTTCACTTTTTGCACTCAAGTTGCCTTGTTTTCCATTTGCAAAGATATACAAAATGATGCACTGATGGAAACCCTAAAACAATAGAAAAAGACACCGAGCAATGACACTATTTTTATGATGGCCTTCGTGACGATAACTACGCTTTACACTAGAGATAATGAGTTATATAAGCACTGGTTGAGGATTTTGGGTCAAATATCATGCTCGCAAATTAGTGGTATTAACTATAATAATGATGGGAAGTGTGGGGTACGTAATGATAAAAATTCAGTTTCTTCCGTTAACATGAAGCTAGAGCTCTGAAGAAACCATATACTTTTAACTACAAGGGATAACAAGACAACAACACGCCTTAGTACACATGTTGCCTACAGAGTGACATCGAAAGCCAAAAAGAGAATGATAAAGCAGAGGCAGCGGTAGAAAAAAGGGAGACTGAAAGGTGCATCCATAATTTTCTTTTGAAATGGCTGAGACAATCCTTGTCAAGCTTTGGATATTCTTTCTTTTCTGAAACTGTGCGACCACTTTTTTGTTGTTCCATATTGCAGTAAACAAGTCAGTACCTGGCCTGACTCCTTTGTCCACAAAATTCTGCTCCAAATATCTAACGTCAAACGTCCAGAGGATTTATTTTGGCAACTGGTCAACCGTGGAAGTAACAATAAACTGTAAAGACAACTGTGAATGTGCATTAACAAAAATTACAACAATAATTTACTCATTACACAAAACTACCAAGTTAAGCATGGAAAATTCCTTGAATGAAGTTTCTCCACATTCAATATGGCAATGGCGAACCGTAAATTGTCCTTAACGTCAATAATTCTAACTCGGTGCCCGTCTTTTCTGCCCTCTGAGCAAAAAATAGCGTCAACAATGTTTCTTTTCTTTTTGACGCTTATACTTACAAGGTTTAAAACCAGCCCAGGTCATTCGAAACTGATAACGACTCATGGCATAGAATATTTGACGATCTTCAAATATGTCGACATGAAACGACACTGACCACACTATTGAAGATGACACTGCAAAACCTAACTACCAAGACTTATAAGAAAGTCAAAAACACAATTTATACTTAGTAACTCCCAGAGTCATTCCAGTTTGAGATGCCATAAAACATTTGTGCAAGGAAAGTGTCCACAAGTGATTGATATTGCACATAGTTGTCAAACAAAGCTACTTATTCCATAGAGCAAAAATGTGATAGTACTGTATGTACTCAGTACGAGTTATTGGTTGAGTACGAACAGTTTGTACTTCGAACTAGCTTGCATTCTAGAAAACCGGCGCCCATGTGGCCCTACCATATGTCCCACAGCTCACATTCGTTACAGCCTTTCTATGTAACGTCCGTTTTGATTAGAGAAACGGTCTGGACTTCTAAGAAAAAAACAAATAAAAAATGCTATAGTTCTGGTGAGTTTCTGGCGGACAGATGAGCCATGCTGACCTGAAACAGTTAAATTAAATGCATTAGTGCCAAAATTGGTATTTTGACTAAAAAAAGTACACACTTTTACTGTATGTACTTAAAGTATCAACGGGACAAATTGAAGTATGAACGGTTCGTACACTTTGTTCTATGATTCACACAGGGATTCAATGCCACATACATTGACAAAAAATTTCAGGAGGCAAAATAAAAAAGGCATGAAATGATGTATAGTCCAAAAGATGTCAGCAAGAGTTATGCATTTCAGAGAATGATGTCACACGACTGTAGCTGTTGAACTGAGCTGGACATCAGCCTCATTTATTAGAAGTCAAGATATCGGCATTGAAAGTTTGTCTAAACTACTATGAATCAATCTATACCAAGGTTTTAAAGAAACAAAAGGAAAAACAGGACTGGTAAGTAAACAAAACGAAAAAGAAAACCAGTATTCTTGCTTTCTACATACAAGGAAAAAACTGCTGTTTGACCATTGAGATCTCTACAATTGGATCTAGTCAACAAACAGCCCAAACAAAGAAATTACTTTCCATTCTAATACAAAAAGACCAGAAATTTAGGCCTGTGTGTTTATGATCTATTTATTTTCTCTTCCTGTTTGCTGTGGCAAGCCTGCCAGAAAACCAGTTTTTGTCTTTTCTGCTTCATTAGGACTAGCAGTATCCATCGCATGAGAAGGCTTGTCTTCTTCCTCTGAAAAGCCGAGCTCTGAAAGCTTTTGCCTCGCCATCAAGTTCCTGGCAATACATCAGGTTTGCACAAAAGAGAAAGAGACCTGGTGTCAGTGAAAGAGATATGGTTTCAGTGAAAGAGATCTGGTTAGCAAGGTTTTCAAAAGGTAAGCAACAAAGTAGTGACACTTTTCATCACATATTCTCAAAGGAGGAGCTTGTCAAGCAGATGCCTTTCTGCTATTCATCAATTTTTCTCTGAGCAACAGAGTAGAATCAAGTTTACGCGGCTTGAAACTGCAGGTATCACATTACTTCCACTACAATGGACCACCTGCCCAAAAAATCGGCCAAAGTGTGGAAGGGGCATAACCATTGTTGCAGCATCGGTCTTCATGCTCACAAGTTTCCATGTAGTTGGCCAATTCACTAAATACTTCAGCCCAAACTGTATCTTCAGGCACACTCTAGCTGCAATTATGAAAGCCACGAAAGACTAGGAAGGGGCTGTAAGCAAAGCTACATCATAGGAAGTGAGACATGAAATAATGTGTAAATGTACAGATGTTAGTGCATGTAGGAGACCAAAAAGGAAAAAAAGGCTCACCTGTCCATGCGGCATTGTAAGTATTCTTTAGAGATTTCCCGACAGTATTCCCCACGGTTATTATTTTCCTTGAGGCACTCCATATATTTCACCATAATCTGTACCCCGTTATGACCCATCATAGAAGTCGTACTTTAACAGTGGTAATTTCTGCATTGTCCGTGTCCAACACCAACAAATGTCTAACCTTGATCAACTGCCACCTTCAGGACAAAAACAAGTGGCCCTAGGGAAAAACACAACCAAGTTTTTTCAAACAAGCTTGCACAATTTGCTCTACTTTTGAATAACTGCACAAAAAGTACATTACCAGAAAAGTTACAACAACCTTTCAGAGGAAGGTATCATTTAATTGTTGGCAAGAACACATTCCAACTTGCAAATCTAGAGATCCATGTTTACAAATTCGTTTGATTCCATATGCCATACTTCGCCAAACTACAAATACAATGGAATATACAAAGAAATTTTACCCCCAGTCAAAAGTTGCACATGCATTATGAGACATTGATGGAGCAAAGACCAAAATCTTGTAGAGCAAGGAGGTCACAAGATGATGAAACTTGGGATGCATTTGCTGCTAATTTACTCAATCATATTTGAATAAGGTTGGTGGATTGTAAACATTAACCTAGGCTATCGAGTTTCTTCCCAATGTACACCGTCACTAGCTACTCATTTTCTCTCTCTCTCTCTCTCTCTCTCTCTCCCCCCCCCCCCCCCCCCCCCCCCCCCACACACACACACACACATACGCCTATGGTACATAGATTGTGCATGAGAAGTACACAAACATGTGCATATAAGTCTACTTGCTTTTTGCGAGAAAATAATTACACACCGGTCGACATTCATTGAAGTGGTCTAGCGGAAACACCCCTTTCTCTGGAGGTGCAGGTGCTGGAGTCCTCGGCCCTCCAAACGCAGCCATGATGAATTGCTTACAACAATGTTGTCACCAAATGACATAAACTCTTCTGAACTTTATTAAATAACTAGCCAGAAGTCTCCTCCTAACAACGTTGAAGGACTATTCCAGCTTGTACTTTAAGAAGAGAAATGGACTTCACCTGCTAGATAAAGCGACCGTCTTATAATACTCGTAGTCCTCTTCTACTGCACATTTTCTCCTACCATCAACAAAGGAATTTGTAAAGGTATTTTACGGCTTTGGTATTTCACTGTTTTTATCTCCCACATCATGTTGACATGCTACTGTAGCGATTATCACATAATGTAAAATTCTCCCCGGAAATGTCAGCTGTGTAGAGATTCATCACACACAAATGCTGGACCGTGGCAGAAAATAAGCTGCGAAGCCTGCTCACATGGCCGTAGTTCCGTTAATAAAAGCGAACTGAACTGCTTCTCAGCAGTTTCGTAGACCTTCAGCACGTTTCCGTCAGTGTGTACGGCTTTCACAGAATACAGCTTTACGGTCAAGGAAGTTAGTAAAACACAAAACACCCCAAAATGCTGTGGACACCCCACAGAAAAAGCTCGTACGAAAATGGACACTTTAATGCGTCACGAGGGGTGTCTACCGAACCCCGTCCGTACTGACGGCCGATAATACCCTCGTGCGTGGAGTTGAAACAAATGAGTGAATACTGAATAGTACAGTACAGTACTGTACATACACTTTCAGTACGGTAAGGCTTCCTACGCGGCATGTACTCGCCTTTATTTTATTCTGATTACATCCTATTTTATTTGAGTACGCACTTTTCATTTGTTGGTTCTTGCACACTATGCCTAATGTCGTCCGTGACAATGGTAAATGGTTAGGTCCATACTCCATAGCATAGTTCAAAAGTAGGTGAAAGTAGGCCCATATAATATGCCTATTGTATGCAAAACATACAATATGCCCTTAAGACCCATATTGTATTGGTCGAAAAATGGAAAAAACTAGTTACAGGGTTGAGTTGCACATCGATCGATAGAGAATTAAACGTATTTTCTAAATTTTGAAAAAAAAAGGGACAAAAATAATAATTTCTGTGAGTTTTGAGGTAAAACATTTTTAAACCGTCAGATTTAGACGATCAGACGGTCTTTGATCAAAGTAGCGATCTAAGAAGATCACATGAAAAGCCCATAACACAACTTACGAAAGGACTATCTGTCATATTAGCGTCTGCAAATTTGAACGTCCGCGTGTTTTAGTTCGCTAAAAAATTTCGTCCGTCGGCGTGCGCTGAACTATGATCATACGTCAGATTCGTACGTCCGTACAAAAGTGTCCACAGCACACACCCATACAGTATGCCTACTCTACGTGAGTTTAGTGCCAAGTTTTGTGCACCTACCAAAGGCCTACCATAAAAACGCCTACTTTTGAACTATGCTCCATAGTTCAAAAGTAGGTGAAAGTAGGCCCATAATGCCTATTGTATGCAAAACATACAATATGAGCTTAAGACCCATATTGTGATCGGACTTATTCGGACCAATTAAAGCATTCGGACCAAATTTATTTATTCATACCGTCAGATTCAGACGATCGGACGCTCGCTGATCAAAGTAGCGATCTAAGATGATCACATGAAAAGCACATAACACAACTTACGATAAAGGCGCCGACCAAAGGCCTACCATAAAAACGCCTACTTTTGAACTATGGTTTGGTCGCTGGTTTGCTATTCTCACGAAATCAAAATGACGCCTTGTCACCAATTTAGTCGGTTCAGTTCCTCCACGCTGTAAGGCAATGCCACGTCATCGAACCTATTAGAAGCTACACCGCGCATCGTTATTAGTGTCAAGGTCACTAATTTGGGTTCTTAAAATTTTGATTTTTTTCCAAAAATAGTATACGTGATTTTAATTTTTCCTTGACGTTAATTGAGGTTCCGTACAAATTAGCGTACAGAACGAAAGTACATTAAAATGTAAATAGTGTGGTATACGGTCGATGTCAGACCGTACATAAATGTACCTTTTTAGTTGAAAAATTTACAAAAAATGAATTAAATCGGACGTGTTCGCATAGGAACGTGCGCTAAAAAAATGGGATTGGTCTGACATGTAAATAAGTCTGACATGTACGGATATTTAAATTTCACTACGGTGTACGATTTTTTTTATTCTGTACGAATACATATAATAATGTATATAATCGTACAGAAAATTTTCCATTTTTGCTGTTCCAAATTAGCGTTAACACTGAAATTAGAATAAACCTTTTTCTTTTTAATTTTCAAATTCTTAATTAGCGTCAATGACGGTATATTTACTTACACACTATTTAAACTTTGACACTAATAACGATGCGCGGTGTACACCGCCAATCGTTATAAGCGTTGTGTACGCTAATTCCGTCCCGCTTTTTTTTTTTTTATTCTCCATTAGTGTAGTTCATTCTAATTTTTTCTTTATTCTATTTAGGGTTATTTTCAGTACGTTGTCTCTTAAATAGAGTGGTATACGGTCAGTGCCAGACCGTACATAAATGTACCTTTTTAAGTTAGAAAGTACAATAAATTAGTTTCAGTAACCGCGGACGCATGAGAATGTGCGTTCTAAAAAGGAAAACAAACCAGGTCGTAAAAAATCTCGTTCTCACATATTCGTCCGACATCCGCGTTTCGACAGTGTGAATGTACGATTTGTGTATAACTTGTCAGATTCTGTACGAATACCTATATTAGCGTAACCATGTTTGCGACCGACATTCTTTTTTTCAAAGATCCAAATTACCATAATCAAACAATTAGAATGTATGATTTTTTCCAAAATTTTCAAATTCTTAAATAGCGTACACCACGGTAATTATTTATATACGCTAAAAAAACCTACACGCTAATAACGATTGGCGGTGTACAGTACAGTACACCGTGAATCGTTATTAGCCTTATGTACGCTATATCGGCACCCCAAAATTTTGACATTGATACATTAAATAGAATAGATTACACTATTTAAGGACATGGACCATAACCTGCCACGTCTCCTGGCACTTTATTAGAATGAATGACGCTAATTTTTTCTTTACTCTAATAATTTCTATAGTCTAATAACGATTCAAGGTGTACTGTACACCGTGAATCGGTATTGGCGTAATGGACGCTATTTAAAGTACCTTGTTTTTTTTTTTTATTCTCAAATAGCATAAATTATTATGTTTTTTCTTTTACGCCATTTAGGGTTCTTTTCAAATGACCATACAAAATGAAAGTACATTGTTATTTAAATAGTGTGGTGTAGGGTTAGTGTCAGACCGTACAAAAATGTACCTTTTTAAGTGAAAAATAATAATTAATGAGTTTTAGGGTCCGCGGACGCATGCGAATGTGCCGTCTAAAAAAGGGGGATCAAACCGGGTCATAAAATATCGCGTTCCCACATATTCGTCCAACAACCACGTGGTCGACCGTGTGAACGTCAATCATATTCGTATATGGAAAGTCATTTTTTCGGTAAATGAACGTAACTGAATCAAATATCGCCCTGGCGTATAACTGTAAACTCTGAAATATATTGTTTTATCTACAACTAAGTTCCTTAAAAACAATTATGCTGAATATTAATGCTAATTTGTGGTTTCGGTTGATTTAGCGTATATGTTTATGTTATTTCGGTGTTAAATGTCCCATTTAGCATAAAAGTTGATTGTATTATGGTGCCGACCACAAAATACCGTTAATGTATACGTTAATATGGGGTTGATTTGCCAAGTAAATCACAATTTAGAATTAATCATTGAATTAAGTAGAATATAATAACCACATATGGCGTTGGTGATATTTGGGGCGACGAAACGCCAAGTGCGGACAGTCCTAAAAAAAAAAGATCCGTTTTGGACGAATTAAAACCAGACGTATGTTTTCCATCACAGAGGGATCTGACGTCTGCGTTGGCATGCTTTCAACAAGAAGCAGGCGAAATTTCCGCCGCCATTTTCATTTCGCCTCCATGGATTCCAAATCGCCTCTCCATATCCCTCGCCTCCCTATCTCTCCAGGTTTGCCTTCTTCCCCCCCCCCCCCCATCTCTCTCCTTGTCTTTGCCGCTCTCTCACTTTCCCCCGTCCCATCATTCTCAAAATGTCGCTCCCTCTAATCTCCTTGTCCCTTGTCCCTTTTTTCCCTCTCTCCCCCTCATTTACCTTACCCCTCTGTATATCCCCCTCCATCTCCCTCCCCCCTCTCCCCTCTGAATCTGCCTTTTCATTTCCTTCTCGATATCCCTCCCCTTTTTAGTACGACTCTCTTTTTCCCTCTCCCCTATAAATCTCCCTCTCTTTTTCAGGCTGCCTCCTCTTTTTCCCTCTTCCTCTCTTTCTTAATCTACATTTCCCTCTCCCTTTAAATCTCTCTATCTCTCTCTCTCTCTCTCTCTCTCTCTCTCTCTCTCTCTCTCTCTCTCTCTCTCTCTCTCTCTCTATCTCTCTCTCTCTCTCTATCTCTCTCACTCTCTCTCTCGCACTTTTTCCTCTTTTTTTCTTTCACTCCCTCTCTGTCCCTCTCTCTCCTCTCTCACTCTCTCTCTCTCTCGCTCTCTCTCTCTCCCTCTCTCTCTTTTCTTTATATTGCAAAGGATGTCTCTCTCTCTCTTTTTAAAATTTCCGGAGAGTTTTGGATATATGAATCACAAGGCAGGGAATTGAGAACTCGGAAGGTGGAATGGTTGGGATCACTGGAATTGGCAGCTGGTATATGTATAATCCTTCACAGTTTAGAATCGATACGACGCAACTTGTCCTACACCTTAAGATTTGTCTTGTTTCTAGGTTTGCAAGGTACGATTATAGAGTTTACATATTTCTGCCGAACGCACGTGGTTGTGATATTTGACTTTTCCGTTTGCTTTCTCCAGCAAGGAAAAGCGTTTGATTGAAATACAGTTAAGACTAAGTACATCGCCGTATCACTAATTTATTAATATATTTAGATTCGTAGAGTACGATTTCTCGATAAAGTGTTTGCTCTCAAACCGCACTTTTTGTGCAACGGAGCATTCCAGCATGTCACCACCAAAAGCTTGCCATATTATAGAATAAATACTTTACCCAGATTATTCCTCTTTGATAACTAAGGAATATGCACGAATTTCATAATAATATGAATTCAGGTACGCTTTATGTTTTTTGTCTTTTTAGCCAACGCACGTAGCGGGATCAAAAGTGTCAGCTCGCAATCCGAAACGCTTGGAAAAATATCAAATAGTATCAAATACTGTCTAAACGAAAATGAGGAGCAGTCACTACATCTGCGGAGTATTGAATTTATAATTGATTGAAGTCAAGTTGCCAAAGTTGTAGGCTGCGACTTTAATTCTAGGATCCGCTTTAACTTTCGAGAAAGATATTTTAGGGTTGCAAATAGCAATGCTGGCGAGTTTCTGCTGACACGACATCAACATTTGGAGAGACCGCTTCCGTACATGGTATGTGTGCCCATGTGGTTTATGTATTGTAGCGGTACGTTTCTGTCGTTTTCTTGAAAAAATTATGATGCACCGAGGAACATCTTCTACCGCACGAAGAAAGTGTAGATTTTGAAGTACAGCTTACGTCATATTGAATAAATATTATGTCCAATATTGGCGTTTTGTCTTTTTCAACCCATTGCCACGTCATGCCAGCTCGCTTCAAACTCTAGCGTGAACCAGCTCTAGAGCCAGTTTAGAAGCACAGGGAAACGAATAGAAAAGCCCATTCACACGTGTCACACGATTTTAGCATTTTCGCAGGACGGAAAATACACCGTGAATCGTTATTCGCGTAAAGGTTTCTTTAGCCTGTAGGAACAATTACCGTTATTTACGCTAATTGAGAATTTGGATTTCTTCAAAAAAAACATACATACTGGATATTTACTTATCCTAATTTGGATTTAAAAAAAAATAAACACCCGCCCCAAACTTGTTCACACTAATATAAGTTCTGTTCAAAATCTGACAAATCGTACACAAATCGTACGTTCACACCGTCGAAACGCTGTTGCCGGACGAATATGTGAGAACGTGATTTTTGTCAACCCGATTGCATCTCCTTTTTAGAGCGCATATTCTCATGCGTCCGTGGTTACAAAAACCCATTAATTATGCTTTCTCACTTAAAAAGGTAAATTTTTGTACGGTCTAACACCAACCGTACAACACTCTATTTAGATGATAAAAATTGGAAAAGAACCCTAAATGGCGTAAAAGAAAAAACAGAATAATTTATGCTGTTTAAGAATTTGGGGGAAAAAAAAGGTACATTAAATAGCGTCCATTATGCCAATAACGATTCACGGTGTACTGTACAGTACAGTACACCGTGAATCGGTATTGGCGTAATGGACGCTATTTAAGGTACCTTTTTTTTTGTTTTATTCTCAAATAACATAAATTATTCAGTTTTTTCTTTTACGCCATTTAGGGTTCTTTTCAAATGACCGTACAAAATGAAAGTACATTGCTATTTAAATAGTGTGGTGTACGGTTAGTGTCAGACCGTACAAAAATGTACCTTTTTAAGTGAAAAAGTATAATTAATGAGTTTTAGGGTCCGCGGACGCATGCGAATGTGCCGTCTAAAAAGGGGGATCAAACCGGGTCATAAAATATCGCGTTCGCACATATTAGTCCAACAACCACGTGGTCGACCGTGTGAACGTCAAACATATTCGCATGTGGAAAGTCATTTTTTCGGTAAATGAACGTAACTGAATCAAATGTCGCCCCGGCGTATAACTGTAAACTCTGAAATATATTGTTTTATCTACAACTAAGTTCCTTGAAAACAATTATGGTGAACATTAATGCTAATTTGTGGTTTCGGTTGATTTAGCGTATATGTTTATGCTATTTCGGTGTTAAATGTCCCATTTAGCATAAAAGTTGATTGTATTATGGTGCCGACCACAAAATACCGTGAATGTATACGTTAATATGGGGTTGATTTGCCAAGTAAATCACAAATTAGAGTTAATCATTGAATTAAATAGAATATAATAACCACATATGGCGTTGGTGATATTTGGGGCGACAAAACGCCAAATGCGGACAGTCCTCAAAAAAAAGGATCCGTTTTGGACGAATCAAAACCAGGCGTATGTTTTCCATCACAGAGGGATCTGACGTCTGCGTTGGCGTGCTTTCAACAGGAAGCAGGCGAAATTTCCGCCGCCATTTTCATTTCGCCTCCATGGATTCCAAATCGCCTCTCCATATCCCTCGCCTCCCCGTCTCTCCAGGTTTGCCTTCTTTCCCCCCCCCCATCTCTCTCCCTGTCTCTGCCGCTCTCTCACTTTCCCCCGTCCATCATTCTCAAAATGTCGCTCCCTCTAATCTCCTTGTCCCTTGTCCCTTTTTCCCCTCTCCCCCCCTCATTTACCTTACCCTCTGTATATCCCCCTCCATCTCCCTCCCCCTCTCCCCTCTGAATCTGCCTCTCCTCTTCCTTCTCGATCTCCCTCTCCCTTTCAATCCGGCTCTCTTTTTCCCTCTCCCTATCTTTCTCAATCTACCTTTCCCTCTCCCTATAAATCTCCCTCTCCTTTTCAAGCTGCCTCTCTTTTTCCCTTTTCCTCTTTTTCTCAATCTACATTTCCCTCTCCCTATTAATCTCCCTCTCCCTCTTCCCCTACACCGTGAATCGGTATTGGAGTAATGGACGCTATTTAAGGTACAATTTTTTTTTTAATTCTCAAATAGAATTATCCACACTATTTAAAAAAAAAACCCTAATTCCTAATTAGAAAAACGATTTCGTTGATAATTTCCAAACTCTCAATTAGCGTAAATGACGGTAATTGTTCCTACACGCTAAAGAAACCTTTACGCGAATAACGATTCACGGTGTACCTCATATTTTGCCTCTCCCTCTCATTTTGCCTCTCCTTTTCCCTCTCAGTTTAGGGTTTCCTCTCCATCTCCGTCTCCTTCTCGATCTTCCACCACTCTCCATCTCCCTCGTCCTCTCCTCTCCTTTTTCTCTCACTTTACCTCTCCCTATCCATCACCGTCTTCCTCTCAAGCTACCACTCCTCTCCTTTACTCTATCGCTCCCTTCCTCTCTTCCTCTCCCTTCTTTTAGCCCTCCCAAAAATTTGTTCTTTCTAGTTGTCTTGTTTTGTTTTGTTTTTTCGGTTTTTTTTTGTGGTATATTTATTTGTTTTGCTTTGTATATAATTTTTTTTGTTTTTTAATGCGGTTTTGTTTGTTGAGTTTCTTTTTTGTCTTACCTGCAAACGTGACGTACTCAATATTCTATCAGTTTTGAAAACCAAAGGAGTGTTCAATGAAAATATTATTATTGCTCCGTTATTATGAAGGACTTTCAACATTTTGACAACCGTTTTTCCATAGTGAATCTAGAAAACTGAGTAAAAAAAAATCTGAATGATACAAAGAAAGAGAGGGAGGAAAGGAGAGAGAGGAAGGAAGAGATAGAAAAAATGGGACATTAGAACACAAATAGGGAGGAGTAATTAATTATGTTGTTACCAATTTTTACATTTGCTATTTATCCTATATAGGTTTATGTTTCTTCCGTTGTTACTTTTATTTCATTACGAAACCATAAATATGGTTTATATTTAGATTGGTCAGTTTATGTATATTTTTTATGTGCCCGCTGAAAGTAATTTAAAAAAAATGTTATTTCAAACTTACGTTTTTGGGTTAATGTTGTTTATTTTTGTTTTCTAATTTTGATTCTGCCTTGTGTTTTTTGATTATGTGTTTTGATCGTTTAAAAGCAATGATAAGAGGTTTTTTTGGTAACGAATTTTAAAAAAATAATGACATATATTATTTTCTTTATGACCAAGATAATATGTGAAAATAAAATTATACGTAAGGGAAGAAAATGATATTTTGTCTATTAGTTTTGAGTAAAATATTATATTGGATTGCCATTTACTTGTTTGTGCAAAAAAAAATTGAGGTATTGGGAGTTCTTGTGTGTACAATTATCTGTGAAGTTTTTGCGTTTTTCACATGACAAGCAAGTATATTTATGATAAAGTCAAGCAACCAGCCTATGTCTAGCTTTGCGGGCCTAGTACGAATTTAAACTTTTATGTTGTTGTCAAATTTAGATACTCGTTTAATATGGTTGCCCTTGCAAAAAAAAAAATTCATGGAAGTTCTTGGAGGTTCTACTCTTCAGCAACGATACAATGCCATTGATGAATGGTGGACCAAAAGTTGTACCATTCAGCGACGACAATTTGTCGTCGCTTAATGGTGGAGCTGAAGGTAAACCATTCAACGACGACATATTGCCGTCGCTTAATGGTGGAGCTGAAGTTTTACCATTCAGCAACGACAATTTGTCGTCGCTTAATAGTGGAGCTGAAGTTTTACCATTCAGCGACGACAATTTGTCGTCGCTTAATGGTGGAGCTAAAGTTTTACCATTCAGCGACGACAATTTGTCGTCGCTTAATGGTGGAGCTGAAGTTTTACCATTCAGCGACGACATATTGCTGTCGCTGAATGGCGTAGAGGAACTTGTACAATTCAGCGACGACAATGTCTCGTCGCTGGAACTGACCTACTGCTGAAATCGAGCCAGCGATGGAGAGCATTCGACGTCAACTGCGAAATAATCAATGAAACAAATGCATTCTCCATGAACATTGAAATCATCAATAAAATTCAATGTCATTCAACATTTTTACCACACAATTTTTTGAGTAACAAACATCAAAATGAAAAACAAAAAATGATACAATTATATTGAGTTGGTCACTAATACAAATTACGTGACATACTAAAGTAAACTAAGAGTACGAATATCATACTACAAATCCAAAACTACAAAAAAAAAGGAAAATAAACAACACTATTACTACTAACTTATGCAAACACCCATTCCCCGCTTTACTATTTAAACCACATCGCTATAAAGGGACTCAAAATCGTTGTCCTCCCTACCTCCGTCATCAATGACTTCATCTTGTCGAGTGTCGGCTTCTCGAATGTCATTGAGTAAATGCCGTGATGGTATGGAAGGGAGTGGCACCTCATCGCCCTCGAAATGGCATCGCCATTTCATGATGATGACTTGCAAATCTTGGGTGAGCATACTCTCCTCCCATTTACCATCCTTCAACGACAATCCGCACCGCATCATAGCTTTCCGTGCGTAACCCATCCCGTTCTTGTCTTTCATAGCGTTGACTTCGCGAATTGAATCGCGGGCCAACTTAAGGAAGAACGCCTTCCTGGGCCCGACTAGCTTTCCCGACCAACCTTTGCCACTCGGAAGGGACCACACTTGCTTCTCAATCCCGTTCATTTTCCAACTCTTCCATTTTCTCGACCAAACCTCCTTAATCTTCGAAATTACGAAGGAGTCGGCGGGTTGCACGAGGTGTGTTGCACACGGAGGGAAGAAGTGGAGGATCGTCCTCTTCTCTTGTAACACACGAGTCAACTCCTCGGAATTATTGTGCCCGCCGCAATTGTCAAGGAATATTATTTTTTCACGGCCATCCCGATCTCCTTGGTAAGATCTCGGCTCTTCTACCCATTGCGGGAATACGGTTTTGTCGTTCCATCCCTTAGGGTCGGTTCGATAGCAAACCCCTACAATCAAACAAATTAAAGGATAAGAGTGAGTTACACGAGGGGGAGAGGGGGAGAGGGAAAGAGAGTGAGTACGGGGAAGAGGGGAAGGGGATAGGGAGGAGCACTTAAAAACAATAGGAATTTGACAAGCATCTTTTCATAGAGAGGAATACTTAAAAAATAGAGGAAAATAATATCGAAAACGAATAAAATATCAAATTGAAAGAAAGTTACCCGGTACATCGTCGGGAAGGCCTTGTATCGGGTAGCTTCGACTGCGGTTTGTAAAAATTATCATTGGTGTCTCAATTCTTGCGTTCACTCCTCCTGTGAGTCTTACCATTAATGTCATTGACTCTCCACCACCCGCAACGTCAGCGTATTTGACGACCTCGTCGCCGCGGAAACCCAAGGTTTTTTTGTTGTCCATGTTTACAATTAAATGGGTTTCGTCCATGTTTTCCACCAAATCCTCGTTGAAACGACCTAATACCCGCCAAAATATATATATATATAAAAAAAAAAAAACATAAGTAAATATAATAAAAGAGGCAACAACTTTGGTTCACATTTTTGTAAATTTTACAAATTCGGGTTTTACTAAGATAACAAATAATATTTTTACATTCATTCGACAACCACAAAAAATAAACAAAGTGAAACACGGAATACAACACAAAGCAATAAAGGGAAGGGAAGTACGAGGTTTACCAGAAAGAAATCCCCTTTTTAAAACTCCCATGTGATATGCCACGCATCTCTCTATGTATTCCTCCTTCTCCAGACTTAATTGTAGTTTGCCCTTTTGGGCTCGGACTACAATGCTATGCTTTTCTAAAAAACGTTGTATCCATCGCTTTGGGATTTTTACCTTAATCTCATCACCATTTGCGTTGATAAATTCCGGCGCACCAACCTTCTTCGTCCGCTTAATGATGTAACACGCCATATTTCCCACGATGACCGCCGACATCTTCATGCCCGCCTTTTGGAACCGGTAGAATTCATCCACTAATTCCTCGTGAACCTTTTCCACCGATTTTAATTCTTTCCTACCCCTCCCCGGTAACGCCTTCGTTACCGCCACGCTTCTCTTTCCAAAACTAGAAGAAGATAGAGTGGTTGTAGTTTCCCTTATCCCTCTTAGGATCATTTGCCTTTCTACCCACCATCGGCATGCCTTTTGGTATTATGCAATTGGAGCAAAAAAAAAAAAAATTAGTAAAGATAAAAATACTAAGCGTAAAACATTACATCTACAAATTGTTTTCAGCGACGATCAGTTGTCGTCACTAATTCAGCGACGATAAGTTGTCGTGGCTAATTTATCACTCGTCGCTGTAGAAGAGAACTCTAATAAAGTTATGGTTAACCAAGGAGGCGCCATCGTTGCTATGTCAACAAACACAACAAAATAAAATGCAAATTCAATAAGCGTGGCTGGGTTAGCGACGACAAGAAAAGAAGAAAAGTGAATGTTTTAGGAAAGCACAATCATACCAATTACCACTTTTTTTTTTCAGCCAACTCCCGTGTGAGCCTCGTCATTTGTTGTTGCTGACGGCGAATTGGCGAGTGAGTGACTCGATTATTCGTGCTAAGTCCTCTTCTCTCGGTAGTGGAGGGGGGGTAATCGGACGAGGAACCTTTGGGATTTCACAAAGACGGGATCGTCTCACTTCCACATTTCGGAACTTATGTAGAACCGTGGTACGAGCCTCTCGGAGAGCCATTACCTTGGGAGTTCTTCGACAATACTTTAGGACGGTGTATAGTCGAGGGTCCCACGGATGGTGAAGCCGTAATAACTCAGGAACATTCACCCGAAAACCGTGGTCGTCGTGAACAATCCACGTTAGCCGTGGATCCGCCGGATCAAATTGCCGTATGTGGACAAACGTCGAGTCTCGGTCTTCACCCGCGATGAAAAGCCATGTCGGATGAGCGGTGACATCCGGGGGTATGTCGAGAATTTCCGGATAGGCATTATTTCTGGGGTTTAAAGACCGTGGTTCACCGTACCTCCAATGTTCCGGCCATTCCGCAACCGGAATATAGTGATCGGCCCGAGGGACAAAACTGTCCATTTCTTCCTCTCCCGTGGGAGGAGGAAAAAACCAATCCGGATCCTCAACTCGATATGGAGCTTGAGGGACCGGAATACCCATTACAATTCCCCTCTCCCTATTCGGTGTGGGAGGTACGTGGTACGTGGTCGCCTAATCAGTTGGCTGGTGCCCTCCATAACGAAACCTCACAGACGCTTGTTAAAAAAAAATGAAGAATTCGCGGCTACCCGTTTTGCAATAAAACACAAAAAAAAAAACCTAAAATATAATTCACACATGTAAAGAATAGTGCGACGGTTACTTAAATATTTTATGGGTTGGTTAAGGAATGGGGTCGCCGCCTCCCCGATGCGTTCGACTATTCCAGCAGTGGGGCGACGAAACACTCTTTTCTGTGGCAAGGTGATATTGTTAAACCTGGAAAGCCAATCCTATATATCTATGTATTTTTACGTGGCAGTGCACTTGCATCTTGGTCTGGAGTTCTCTTTTATTTTGGAGTGACCGTTCCGGAGTAAACTGAACCCCCTTTGATCAGGACAGTGGGTTTTGAGGGATCAAATGTGATAGACTTCCCGTAGACAAAACACTAAACTGGGATACCAGCCCGATTACCGAGACCCCAATCCCTTTTCCTGGCTAGGTGGGGAAAGGAAGGGGGAGGGGATTACTTTCGCCTTCCCATGCTCTCATTCACATTCCTGGTCCAAGTGTCTTTCTTATTTGGCATACATATCTATGGGAGGGATGTGGGCAGTAGTGGGCATGATCATTTTTTGTGGGAAGCACTCGCATTTGGGGGCTATTTGCAGGACTCCTATGCCGACGACTCCGGGCTGGGTGCCCTTCTTTAATGTTTCTCAGGCACGCTCGACACGTCTCAAGATCCGATGCCATTTCACGTCGAGCGGACAAGAGACGCAAAGGCAAATTGCATCTTCTTCAACCGTGAAGCGACACATGCTATATGGCGATACGTCTACAATGTCACGAAAAGTCATGCGACGTCACAAGCAGTTACAAAAAATAACGTGCGTCATCACAGATTGTACATGTTGACATCCGTCATGGGCATTGTCGACGTATACAATCGTCACGCCATTAAGTGATAACTTCGTTTGGTACACATAGGGACACCCGAAATCCGGGTCCGCCGCATCTGCGCTAAAAAACAAAGTAAATTCTCTACGTTTCAAGTACATGGAGACACACACTTAGCCGCAACATTTCCTCAAAATTGACCAACGTGTTATTCGTACAAATGAATACTGTCGTACAAATGAATAATGCTCGCACCAACCGAACCGACACAAAATTATTGTATTGTACCAAACGAAACAAAACATAACTGACGCGAACCGAACAAGAAATTTGACGGCGCGATTTCGGCTGACGCCGATTAGCCCAATATCCTAACATTTCGCTGTAAATGTAAGAATGTTGATTCGTAGATAGTGTGGCTCGATTTCGTCGCGCATGACGACGCGCATTTTTTTCATATAATTTCAATTGATATTTCTACGCCGGTTCGTTTTATTATAGAGTACAAAGTTCATTTCATTTCGTGCGTTTTAATAATACGTACAAGACTTATGGTACTTCAGTTTAAAGAGGTTTCGTTTCACTTTGTGTCCAAGTTCAATGTAGCGCTTTAAACGGTTAAATTTCAATTTTGCGGCTAAGGGTGTGTCCCCATGTAACCGATATTTTGAAATGTTATTTTGGAATTTAGCGTTGATTTTACGGTGCACTTTTCAAAGTGTGCCTGTGTCAATCATAATTGCACGTTCACTATTTTGAATATGTGGCAGTTGTACACGTCGCCAATACTTGCGACACCTGTAGACGCCAAGAAACTGTTGACATTTGTAGATGCCAACGATCTCGGAACAAACTGCGGACATTTGTACGCCACAAAGAGCTCTTGACATACTAGGACAATTGTCGACGCCAACTGTCATTTGTTGACGCCCACATGTGAACGACATAAGCAATCGCCTATGTCTACAAAATGACATTTGTAGACACCCACAAGTGGACAACATAAGCAAACGGGCAAACAAATTTTTTTTCCGTGTATTCTCCCAACTGCAAAAAACCAAATGAAAACTTTTGACGCGTGCAACCCAAGCTTTCTATTCGTCAATAGGGTAGTATTTTGATTAAAAGCAGGTGGCGATTTGATTTCAGTGCAAGTGTGAAGATGAGCTAGAAGTGGGTCGCGATGATAATAATGCCAAATCGCCGTACCTTTCAAGTTCCAAGATGACGCAAAATGTATTTGAGTTTTTGCCCATTTTTCGTACGGCGTAATATTTTCAAGTAGGTAAAAGTAGTAAGTGAAATATTTTCCCCATTTTCTGTGTAAACGACGGAAAAAAACCCTTGAACACATGGGGACACGCCCTAAGTGCTCTTACCGTGAAGTTCACGTAACGACAAAAAGTGAATGTCTGTAACACTTTTATTTACATGTGGTTACTGCAGTTTTGTTACCGTAAACGTTCGCCGGCCGTGTGAATTGCTAATTTTATTATGACGGTCGACGTTCGCATACGTGGCAAAATTTTAAACGGTTGACAAATTATTTTGAAAGTCAAAATTGTCCAAGCGATTGACCGTCAAATTTGTACACAACGGTGTTTTATCTGTACCAATGTGTACTTCAAACGTACATTTTTTGACACAATGACGTAAGTGACTGTGCGCAACCAAAACAGTCATTGTCATGATCAATTCCCTAGAAAAAAACGTACGTTTACTGCAACTTCGTTTGTGCCAGTAAATTTTTCCTGAAATCAAAACTGGTTAGTTACATAGTTTCTAGGGGCCGCCAGTCTAATTATTTCTTGACGCTAAAGCGATTCACGGTGTGCGGTGTTGTAGCCGTCTGTTATGTAGCGTAACTCTGTAAACCTACATAGAAAGAGCTACAGTACAGTATAGTACAGTACATCACAGTACTTCGCACTAAAAGTTAAAATGTGGGAATACAATTGGAAGCGCTACACCGTGAATCGTTATTCGCGTAAAGGTTTCTTTAGCGTGTAGGAACAATTACCGTCATTTACGCTAATTGAGAATTTGATTTTTTTCAAAAAAAACATACATTCTAATTTTTTACGTATACTAATTTGGTTTTTTATTTTAAATTAAATACCCGCCCCAAACATGTGAACACTAATTTATGTAGTCTTTTGATTTTGTTGAAAAAGTACGCCGTCACGTAATGTATCTATTCGTATGTGTTACACTATTGTAGAGAAATTAAGCGTCAGCGCTACGCCGTAAAGCGTACATTTTTAGTTCAGTTGTAGGATCTGTAGGTTATACAGTTTGAATGATAACGCAACGATTATGGATAAAAAAGTTGGTCCCTTGTCTGTTGTTCCTCGATACTGTAAGTTAATAAGGATTCTTAACGCTAATAATGGCGCTATGATTAGTTTTATTGAAGTAAATTGATGCTAATATGTGTCTTAACTCTAAATAGGTTGTACTCTAATAAGTATCTTCGGCTTGTGACCACTATTAGCGTTAATGTTATCATGTATTAGAGTAAACATTTATTCTAAATTGGTTCAAAATGTACAAACTTAACAACCACATCATCTCACGCGTAATGTGATTGGTCGACGCGAATTACAAGTGGCCAGTTTCATATCCACGCGAGCATTACAGCTCCAGCAAGACGTTACACAAACCGCCTTTCATTCCCACTGCCATCCCAAAATCGAATCGTACACTCAATCTACAACAGCGTTTACCATGGCCCTTTCATGAAAATCGTCCACGTGCATACTCCCTCAACCAAAATGGCGCAATTCTTGAAACTTTCCCGCTTGCACTGTGTCATTTTAAAAATTTGGATAATTCACTTTCATGCAAAATATTTAAATTCAAATTTTGAACACCAAAAGGGTGGGGAATTGTTTCCCGCTTTTTAATCCCAAAACTTTCTTTTTACATCGTATATATATCAGGCTTTCAGGCCAACAATATCACTGTCTTTCCACATTCTCCATTTAGCTTGGCTTTTGCATCCTTTTATTTTCGGCGACGATAATGCGTCGTCGCCTGAACGTTGGAAGTTTCAAAATACGACTGCGTGCCGGTTTTATTGGATTTAACTTCAATCTGTAGCGATGAACTTTTCTCGTCGCTGTAACAAATTGTTACCCCGGAAATCACGGAACAAAAATATACCAACAAACATCGGTAAAAATACGATTCACTCTTTTTGGTTTACCGTAAAATTCACACGTCAAATAAATATTTTAAAAGTATGCCACGTCGGATACTTTCAAAAAGTATGCCACGTCAGATTCTGAAAGGTACGATGTAACTGCAAAAGATAATCGAAACGACAAAGTACCGCGAGAAATTTAAACTTGAAATAGTTCCAAGAAAGTCCGATGTAACTCAGAAGAACTTTGAAATTCAAATTCTTGATTTCAAAATCATTCAAATTTCTTAGTAAGCAAAATTTGAATGTTTCAATCCGATGTAGCTTAGTTCGTTATATTCAAAGAAGAACTGTGTTAGTTTAGGAAGTATATAATTACCATTGTAGGAAGCAGAAAGATCATCAGATTAGTTTACATTGTATGTTTACATTCTTATCAATATTAAAGAAATTTCATTTGCTTTGTGTTCTGTGTAAGTCTGAATGTGAATATTAAAGTATAAATCTGATCAAGTATAATCTGAGTGTTTCAGAAGATTATTATGGTTAGAAGGGAAGTAATTATCTCAATGTTAGTAAGATAAATTGACTTCAAGGTCTGACATCTGATTTCTTTAAAGCAAGAAGTCTTTAATAGATATCAGGGGGACAGGTTATGTGTCCAAGGTATATTGTTTGATAAAAGTTGAGACTTTAGAAGTCAAGATACTTTGAAGTAATTATCAGGTTTTTGTGAATAGTGTTGTTTAGGCAGTTTAAGGTTGCTTAGCTGTAAGTGATCAGTCAATATGGACGATCAAGGTTTACACGTTATGGGCCCACGCCCTAAACTGCATGTATTCAATGGATCTAACTATCTGTTATGGAAGACACTTATGGAGGACACCTCGAGGAGAAAGAACTTCTTCATGTGGTGGATAAATCAGTTACAAGGATATCATCAGGATCAGATGATGAAAGATCTGAACAAATGGAAAACACAAAAGTAAGAAATTTGCTTTTTTAGAGTATGTCTGAAGATATTGTAATGTCTTGTATCAGGTTCAAGAATGCTAGTGATATTTGGAATGAACTAGAAGAAATGTATCAGGTGTCAAATTTACAACAACAGACTGTGATAGATCAGATGATTCAAAATTACAAGTATACAGGAGGATCCATGATTGGATATATTAATGGATTTCAAAAATTGTATACGGAAGTTGTAGGAGCAGGAAAAATATATAAAGCTGATGAGCAAGTTTTTCAATTAGTATGTCGTTTACCTCCAGAATATAGATGTGTGTTGCAGCAGTTACAAATGCACAAACAAGAAAATTGGAAATGGTCACAAGCTGTAGGATTGATTCTAGTTGAAGAGTCAAATTTACAATTAATGGGAGGAGGTCCATCAGTTCACGCTTTGTCATCTCAATCTCAGAAACCGAAAATTACCTATCAGGGGAGCTATGATGAACCAAAGGGACAAGACTTGTTACTACTGTCACAAACCAGGACATTTCAAGCGAAACTGTTATTTGTATCTCAAAGAGTCTAACAAAGGAAAGAAGCCTTTCAAACAACAAAATAAAGAAGGAGTTCTTCTGAGTGAAAAGGAAGAAGATACCGAAGTGGCTTCATTCCCAGAAGAGTTTGTTTGCATGTCTAAAACAGGTGAAGACTCATCATTTTCCGGATGGATCATGGATTCGAAGCATCCGCTCATATGTGCAATAATAATGAACTTTTTGTTTCTCTTCAAGAAATAGCACCAACAAAAATTTATTGCGGTAATGGAACCAGTGAGATCTCCACAGCAAAAGGAAAAGTTATTTTGCATGTGAAGATAGGAAGTGATACAGTCAAAAGAATGCTAGAAAATGTGTTATATGTTCCTAGCTTTACAAAAAATTTGTTTTCTACATCAGTTGCAGCCAAAAGAGGATTTAAAGTAATCATGGAAGGAAGTCGGCAGATTGTCAGTAAGAATGGTCAGACGTTTTTGGAAGGCATTCTAAGCGAAAACAATATGTTTAGGATTGTTATTTTAAATAACACGCAACATTTTTGACTGTACTCCGGAGAATTGTCTGATCATGAATTGTGGCATAAACGTTTTGGTCATATAAACTATGATAAACTTAATAAGATGTATAAGGACAAAGTGGTGGATGGCTTAAAAAGTTCAGTCACATCAGATGTTTGTGATGGCTGTGCTCTTGGAAAAATACATAAACTACCTTTTCCAAAAGACAAGGCCAGTAGAGCAGACAGAGTCCTATGAGTAATTCACTCAGATGTATGGGGACGCGCCAAAAAGGAGTCATTCAGTAAGAAAAAGTATATGGTTACTTTTACAGATGATTGGTCTAGATATAGCATGGTATATTTTATTCATAACAAAAGAGAAGTTTTTTCAAAATTTCAAGAGTTCAAGACATTGGTGGAAAAACAACAATGAGTATCAATATTACAACTACGGACGGACAATGGAGGTGAATACATATCAAAGGAGTTTGCTGCATACCTGAAAGAACAAGGGATTCATCATCAGCTAACTGTTCCCCATACACCTGAACAAAATGGAGTAGCAGAACGACTCAACAGAACCTTGACGGAAAGTGCAAGAAGCATGCTGGCAGACAAAGGAATGGACTCAAAATTTTGGGCAGAAACATTCAATTGTGCGAATTATATCAAGAACAGAGTAAGTACAAAAGCTGTAGAAAATGGAAAAACTCCATATGAATTATGGACAGGAAAGAAACCAGATGTTAGTCATCTAAGAGTTTTTGGAAGCAAAGTGTTTTATCTAGATAATGATCAAACTAAGTGGAAAATGGATCCAAAGGGAAAACCTGGAATCCTAGTAGGTTATGATGAAAATGCAAAAGGATACAGAGTATATGATCTACTTGCTCAGAATGTAAAGGTAGTAAGAAATATGATAGTCAAAGACGAAGGAAAAACTAAAGACCTATTTCAGCAAATTGCTACTCCAACATATCAAGAATACATTTTACTAGAAGAGGAAGATAAGAAAGTTAAAGATCCCAACCAGGTACACAGAAATGACGACAAGACATCAACAAATGAGGAGACTTCAAGTGATCAAGAAGAAGCTCATGATGAAATCAGAGCACCAAGTGGGAGACAACTGAGTATACCAGCTTCAGCTTTTCCAGGAGGAAGGAGAACAAGTTCAAGACTTCAAGAAAACAATTTGGTATTTGCTCTATCTTCTCAATCTAATGAACCACGTACTTTACAGGAAGCTTTAGAAAGCTCGGAAAAGGAGAGATGGAAGGAAGCTATCCATGAGGAAATGAATTCTATTATGAAGGCACAAACTTGGGACTTAGTAGAATTACCTCCAGATAGAAAAGCTATTGGATGTAAATGGGTGTTTAAACTAAAACTAAATCCAGATAATACAATGGAGAGATATAAAGCAAGGTTGGTAGCCAAGGGATATAATCAAAAGGAGGGAATAGATTATGAAGAAACATTTTCCCCTGTAGTGAGATTTCCTTCTATCAGAATTCTCTTAAGTATAGCTGCTACAGAAGACATGGAAGTTCATCAAATGGACGTAAAGACTACCTTCTTAAATGGAGAACTGGAACAAGAAATCTACATAGAACAACCGGAAGGATTTATTGAACAAGGGAAAGAAGGACTCGTATGTAAACTGATTAAATCATTGTATGGACTTAAACAGGCTCCTAAGAGATGGAATGCCAAACTAGATGAATTTTTGACAAAAATACGATATCAAAGAAGTAGTTCTGATCATTCCGTATATGTTCTAAATCCAGAAGATAAAGAAGGAGTACTATACATTGCAGTTTATGTAGATGATCTACTAATCATTAGCAAATGTAAGGAACAAATTCAAAAACTGAAAGAAGAATTTTGTAAGGAGTTTGATATGAAAGATATTGGGGAAGCAAAATATATCTTAGGAATACAAATGGAAAGAGATAGAGAAAAGAAAATCATAAAATTAACACAGAAATAGGCTATAAAGAATATGTTAAGAAAGTTTAACTTCAGCTCAGCTAACAGTTGTATTACACCTTTGGATACCAAGAAGAAAAAAGAGGAACAGGATGAAAAAGAGGATGAAAAAGTAAATGTACCCTATAGAGAAATTGTGGGAACACTTATCTACTTCATGAATTGTACGAGACCTGACATAGCAGTCGCAGTGGGAATACTCAGCAAAAGTTTGCAGGATCCAAGGAAATCTGACTGGAATATAGTCAAGAGAGTCTTAAGATTTCTTATTGGAACAACATATTTATGGTTACACTTGGGTGGAGATTCAATCAACATTCAAACTTGGAGCGATGCAAGTTATGGAGATGACATCACCAGGAAATCAACATCTGGATACATTCTGAAGATTGGACAAGGACCGTGCTGTTGGGGAAGTAAACTTCAAAAGGTGACAGCTCAGTCAACAATGGAATCTGAATTCTTAGCAGTCAGCATGGCAGTAAAGGAAATCATTTGGGTAAAAGCCTTTTTACAAGAATTAGGATGGATGCAGCATGGATCTCAGATTTTATACTGTGACAATCAAGCCGCCATAGCTGTAGCAAACAATCCTAAACATCATTTCAAAAGTAAACATATTGACATCAGACTCAGTTTCGTCAGAGAAAACATATAGGACAGAGTTATTAAAATGCAGCATGTGTCAGACTCACAGATGATAGCTGACATGATGACTAAGGCACTACCAGGTCCTAAGTTACAGTTTTGCAGATCAGAAAGCAAATTACTCTTGAGTGGCTAAAACTAAGTATAGCAAGGATAATTAGTTTAGGGGAGTAATTTCTTTTAAGAAAATACACAGATAGAAGTTAAGGGGAGTATTGGATTTAACTTCAATCTGTAGCGATGAACTTTTCTCGTCGCTGTAACAAATTGTTACCCCGGAAATCACGGAACAAAAATATACCAACAAACATCGGTAAAAATACGATTCACTCTTTTTGGTACACCGTAAAATTCACACGTCAAATAAATATTTTAAAAGTATGCCACGTCGGATACTTTCAAAAAGTATGCCACGTCAGATTCTAAAAGGTACGATGTAACTGCAAAAGATAATCGAAACGACAAAGTACCGCGAGAAATTTAAACTTGAAATAGTTCCAAGAAAGTTCGATGTAACTCAGAAGAACTTTGAAATTCAAATTCTTGATTTCAAAATCATTCAAATTTCTTAGTAAGCAAAATTTGAATGTTTCAATCCGATGTAGCTTAGTTCGTTATATTCAAAGAAGAACTGTGTTAGTTTAGGAAGTATATAATTACCATTGTAGGAAGCAGAAAGATCATCAGATTAGTTTACATTGTATGTTTACATTCTTATCAATATTAAAGAAATTTCATTTGCTTTGTGTTCTGTGTAAGTCTGAATGTGAATATTAAAGTATAAATCTGATCAAGTATAATCTGAGTGTTTCAGAAGATTATTATGGTTAGAAGGGAAGTAATTATCTGAATGTTAGTAAGATAAATTGACTTCAAGGTCTGACATCTGATTTCTTTAAAGCAAGAAGTCTTTAATAGATATCAGGGGGACAGGTTATGTGTCTAAGGTATATTGTTTGATAAAAGTTGAGACTTTAGAAGTCAAGATACTTTGAAGTAATTATCAGGTTTTTGTGAATAGTGTTGTTTAGGCAGTTTAAGGTTGCTTAGCTGTAAGTGATCAGTCAATATGGACGATCAAGGTTTACAGGTTTGACGCCTGGACGTCAGTTAAATCATATATGTCAAAAACATCGTGCATTTAAAAAACAACGAACAAGCGACGACGCCCAATGTTCGAATCGCTCAATGTAAACGAAAATGTGAAAAATAGCGAAGCAAGCTTAACATAGCCCAATAATCAATGATGACAATGAGAAAAAGGCGACCCCTCTCCTGATAGTATCGTTAATAGGGATGGAGCTCCTTCAACCTCTTGTGAACGCAACTCGGAACCGACGAGATTCTTCTCGGTTTCAAACAGCAAATAGTCAGCAAATCACCCAAAAAGCATATAGTGCCAACTACCCGCCCGGATTGTGATTCCCACAAAAGACAGATCTAAAACCAATATGGCAATAGAGTCAAAACAAACAAAGATTCTCCAAAAAAGGTTTGTTGGAATTTTTGAGGGTTTTCACAGGAGACAGTACTAAAAAGCAACCTGTCTTCTTCGGCCCCAAGTGCCTTATTCATCAAAAGTTTGTCCAATCTTAGGCCCAAAAGTCAAAGCTATGATATTAACGAATTAGAGGCAAGCAAGTGTAATTTAACTGACATATGACAAATAAATCCGTACTGCACTCAGGGCAAAAAGTTATGCTTCTGACTGCGGCTAGATCCGCGGTCGGAAGTTATTATTTAGTCCAATATTATAAGACAAAGTACTGAAAATGACACGGAAGTGCCAAACTTTGACCTAAGGTAATTAATGGACCAAAAGTCGGCTGAACCTGAACTAAAATTCTAAGGACAGCTAACACCATAATCTATACAACAATCAGGAAAGTTACGTGGCGATCCACAAAGTACCTTCTAAAAGGGCTCGTGGCAACTGATCCTATGTATCGGACTTGCAATCTTTGAGGCGGAATAACTTGGTCGTTGGGCCTCCGTTGGCGCAAAGTAAAGTGTGTTCCGCTCAGTTTAGAGAATCCAAGGAGCTTATCCAGCTTGGTGCACTCAATCCTCCGTACTCTTGGGACCGTACAAGGGAGAAAAGGCCCGGAAATCCTTAATGATATAAAGGTGTGCCTAAAAAGCAAACGAGCTTGACAAACCCTTGGCAATATAAAATCCGTACTACGGGCAAACAGATGAAACCTAACAAATTGTGTACTTTACTTTGTCGTACCCGAACGCAAACGGACAAAACATAGCGGATCGTGCACTTTTCGTCGTCCCTTAAATTATTTTGAAATTTATTGAAAAAAAATTACACGTGCGACTACGTGTTTCTATGTCTTTCTAAAATTATTTGTTTTAAAACACATCTTCCTTGTGTTTTAATGAAAAGTTTGAAGATGACGTTTTGTGGCGTGGCCGTGGGTCGAAGAACACAAAACAACAATATGTAGTACATCTTAAATTCAATGATGACGCAAAATGTAATTTTAATTTTCTCTATTTTTTTGTACGGTTGAAACTTACGCGGTACGACTCTTAAGTTTACAAGAAAACGACAAAAAAAACCTTGCTTAGGCACATGGAGACGTTACCTAAGTGCTCTCACCGTGGGGCTCATGTAATGACAAAAAGTGACTGTCTGCAACACTTTCATTTACATATGGTTGCTGCGGTTTTGTTACCGTAAACGTTCGTCGGCCATGTGAATTGCTAATTTTATTATGATGGTCGAAGTTTGCAAGCGCGGCAAAATTTTAAACGGTTGACACAATATTTTGAAAGTCAAAGTTGTCCAACCGATTGACCGTCAAATTTGAACTCAACGGTGCTTTATTTGTACTAATGTGTACTTCAAACATACATTTTTTGACAAAATTACGTAAGTGACTGTACGCAACCAAAAGAGTCACTTGCGTGGTTCACACTTGGAAAAATGGGAAAACGATGTCATAAATTTTGAGATCCGTACGCCAAATATCATAAAATGACAAAAAACATTGCGGTGACGGTTGGGGCTGTTGGTTTCGACCGTTTTGGAGCGTAGCGGAGCACAAATGATGCAGTTCTATGCGTAAAACTCGATACCTGCTAAAACCAGACGGCAATTGCCTTCTACCATCGAACATCATGTTTGGAATGCACTTTTTCGTTTTTGAATAATTTCCAAAACGAAGCGCATGGATGTGAACCGTACAAGAATTCATTTCGTCGCAAACTTATGAACAATCTAGGGGACCAATCACATAAAAGAAAACGTAATGTAAAATAAAATAAAAAAATACCGATGGAAAAAAAAAACATGTTCAAAGTTTCTTCGCGGTTATTTTCGGTCTGTACAAATGCCTACGTGGCAGTACATTTTAGTTTGGAAGGATTCGTACATATCATGTTCGAAAAGCGTTTCCTTTTTCGTACGGGCAAGTGGCTCGCATCACGACACGCTAGTTGACGTAGGCTAGCGTCACGTGCCAGTTCACGGCGGACAAAAAAAAGTACCGTTTTCATACCATACCGTTTTCTCCTTTTTCAAGTGTGAACCATGCAACTGTCATGATCAATTTCCTTTTTAATTCCATTTTATACCTTGAAGGTTTTTTCCATATCAAGTTTTGCAATAACGTTTTTTTGTTTTGTGGCAACAGCTTTGCTTTACTAATCCGGAGCAAATGTACAGTACACAAAGTACGCAAAAAGTAGAATCTATGATCGCATGCATCGTTTTGGTTGCGCTCATGAGGGTATGTCTCCAGGTATAAAAAAAGTACAAATATCATACAAATGAGCAAGCATTTGGCGGCCAGTCCGCTAACTAAACTTGACCTCTAAAAAAGAATGTCCTGCCACACAACCGGTAACCTTTTGGCGGCGACCCCTCCCCAAACCTCATGTCGGCTTTGTACGGCAGTCCCACATAGACGATATTCTTAGTTTTGGCGTTTAGTGTGGACTAGTTTTATGTTTTGGTTCCACCCACTTTCTCTTATGCAATGTGTATAGAGTAGTTTCTAGTGCTCGTATAGATTGGTGATTCTTCTTTTAATTGTTTTTCTAGCTTTCAATTTTAATCCTTTATTGTTGATTATTTATTTGGAGTTTCAGTTATGTTGTTCTACAACCACAGTAGTAGGAGGAGACCCAGAAGCAATAGTAGTGGAAGGAGATATTTAAAGCAGAAGCAAACAAGTACCCTACTCAACAACCAGCTTCAAGATGTGACAAAATGCAACTCCGTGATCAATGCAGACTCAAGTTCTGCATAGCAGTAGTATGCATAGCAGTAGTAAGCACAGGGTAGAATCAATCTACAAAGATTCAACTCAATTGATTCAGTCAACCATAAGATATTCACCCTCCAGATTCACAAAAACTGCCTTAGTAGATTAATATCCCAAGACTAGGATGATCACAATTTGTCTAAGTCCTAACCTATATACTCACACTGAGTATCTACTGGTCACACTAATTTAAGTGACTGTACTAAAATACTATCTTATGCTACGACAAAGTACTAAAACTGTACTCACTATTCCAGTAGTACTTCCAAAACCTAATTTTGCCATTTCTCTAAATCTGAATAGTGCGACACTATTTTAAATGAGCTAAACTACATATCATTGTTTCCAGATATTTACAAATAGAATACCGTACATTAAATGTTCCTGGCGCTTAGTCAGCAGTGGTTCATAACATCCGGCTGACTGTTGTTATGTAGTACGATGCACCTGATAGCGTCCAAGTGTGCTTCGTCATTTGTGGTCCCTTCTATATCGCGTCCGTTAATTCGATGTCAATCAACGACCCTTCTTGGCTGACCGTACCATACTTTCCGAGGTATGCGGTTATTGTTCCGTTTGTCCAATTTCGTCAATCTGCTCGTTATTCTCCCGACACGTGATAGTCCACGTAGCATGATGTATTGTTGTCAGTCGGCCTACAATACTTGGTGACGACTGATTCGCGGTCCTTGTAAATTACATGCCATAAGATAAACATTTATAGACCTTTGTTACTATACATCAAATCGAGTAAATTTTATCACAGCGTGATAAGTCTAAATCTCTTTACCGTTTTAATCCAAAACCTTCATGATGACCTTATCACTCATGTCAAAATCATGAAACAGCATCGTATTCTATCATAAAATCATGTCAGTG
>JBBHKE010003047.1:0-21505 GCA_037447655.1 Zygnema cylindricum | reverse complement strand
GCGTGGTTCACACTTGAAAAATGGGAAAACGGTATGGTATGGAAACGGTACTTTTTTTTGTCCGCCGTGAACTGGCACGTGACGCTAGCCTACGTCAACTAGCGTGTCGTGATAGGAGCCACTTGTCCGTACGAAAAGTAAACGCTTTGCGGACATGATATGTACGAAGCCTTCCAAGCCAAAATGTATTGCCACGCAAGCATTTGTACAGAGCGAAAATTGTTGATATTTGTGTATTTTCTAGGTCTGTAAAAAGGATAGAAAAAGGCAGAGGCAATCTGCCTCTAACTCCCCTCTCCAAGCCCCCACACTTGTTGTAGTCACTGAAGGCTGGATAGGGAGCTAGAGCCATGGCTGCCTAAGCTCTCTAGAGAAGACAAGGGGTAAATTAGGTAGACTTACCAAAAGTTAGTTGACGGACCCAGGAATTGATCCTGGTACCTGCCGTCATCAATCAATCATAGCCGGTAGCTTTAACCGTTTAGACTTGGGCTAGTATTAAGACATATAAGGTTTGATAATTATTTATTTAGTTACACGTAGACTTTATCATTTAACAAGAAATATATACGTAGTTCATAGATACAGTTATAGATAGTACGGAGTACGGTTTAATGTATATGAATCGGATACCGACATTTGTTTCGAACACGAAACAAATACCGCACACGTATTTATGACGGCTACGATCGAAAACTTGTTTTGATCGGACGGCCGAAAAGGATGCCGAGATCGCGGAAGAAGATTTTGGCGGTTTGCGGTCATCGCCACATAGGATGACACGTGGCAAAATGACATTGGATTGCGGCATCTCCGAGGATTACATGAACGAATGTGGAGATGACATGTGTCGACATTTTGGCCATGTCGTACGATGGCCGTACATAAAGTACACCAGCACTTGTACTCTTATGTACGACACAGTAATTTGATTGGTGCCGTACTTCAGTAGATAGTGTTTTAGAGGGAGATAGTGTTGTCCATAGCCATTTTCAGCCATGGATTTACCCTCGGAAGCACCACAGACTACCCAAAAACAGCCTACTTTGAATCAACACAGAATTCTACATAAATAACAAAACAGGCTGAAACTACAATCACAAATATTTTCTAGGCTATAAAATAACCTTACAAAGTTTTAGACAAAAATAGTTAACAGGTTGATCACATCATCTAGTCAAAATTGCAGAAAAACAGTCTGCCAAAACTTTGATAAAACCGACCAACTTCACAATGAAGTAAAACACAGGCCAGGCGCACAATAGGTCTACAAATCTGTGACAATAGTAAAAATACAAAGAGGAACACACATACAGAATTTCAGATAATTCCGCCAACAAGTCTGAGAGCAATCCTCGGATATAATTACCAAAAATGTCAATAAACAGTTTCTGGCACAGAAAAGTTCCTAAGTCCTGAAATGACTAAGTCCTACAATACATACACTCAGGCTCACTACTAAATGTACGGAGGCATACCTGCCGCAGGCAATCTAACAGCTACCTCTATAAGTGTTAGTATACCCGAATAATTCGACATATATAAGAGTGAGTAAATATACACTATTAACTAAAACACATAAAGACAAAACATTGTTGCTTCAAATATTTACAAGTACACGCAATCTCAAAAAATTGTATGCTGACTCATGATGAGTCACTCAACGAAACTCCTCAAATTTTGTCAAACAATCTGGAACGTCCAAAAATAAATATTGCTTGATTGACGCGATTTCGCGTCTCCACCAGTTTGAAAATAACTGCGGCTTTTGTCCGCCGTCCGTAGCACTAATTCGGCATCATCGATGTTGCGCCACGTTGTCCCAAAGTCCACTTCACGAAACGAAGTCAAACGACCAAATCTTCTTCGTACCCCGGTATTGTCCTTCACCATAAATTCGCCTGCCAAAAAATAAGGTACACTTGTCCCAAAAGATTCTATGTACCGGCGACGTCCTTTTTCCATACATGCCACTTGTCCCATTTTATTCCGTACGTGCGACGTACCATTTGAACCTCATCGATTATCTGACGTCGGACTGCTTCGCGATCCGTCGTCCATTTTATTCTTTACGCAAACCATACGTTCCAATATAATTCATACGTTTTCTCCCCCAATCCGCAAATACATTCGAACCTCCACATTGAACTTCGTGGGTACTCACGCATTACAAATCACATTGAGTACGCACACAACCTTACGTACGAATAAAATGTCATGTGTGCACGAAACTAACATTTCAAAACAACATATAGCACGAGCCACCAACCGGTACAAAACTTCACCAATAGCAATTGGACGAATCCCCCTAGCAGGCTTAGAAACAACCACAAGTCGAGTGGCAAAAAGAAGCGGGACTACACTTTGGGGAATGTGACCACGAGCCATCTCCGAGGCTATCTTAAAGTGGAGGTCCAATCCTTGGGGTGGGGTCTCAAGAGGAAAGATATCACAAAGTAATTCATAAACCATCCCAGAGGGACCGCCCCCCGAAAGGTGAGGGGACTTGATGAGGGCCTTGGTAAAGGCTTCACGATCCCAATCAAACAATTCAAGAGGGTCATGCCCTTCGACAAATGAGAGGATGTCGTCAGGTACAGGCGAGTGCAACAATCGCAATGCCTCGACAGTTGCCTTTGAAGAGGGAGAGGGTGTGAAAGGTCGAAGAGAACGCGCAGCCCGAGAAAATTCACCCGAACGACCAAGGAGAACACCCAGGACATGGAACTCGAGAAGGCCACGTATTGAGTACGGGAGTTGTTGTCGTCTCCAAAGCCAAAGGGGTCGGGGATAAAGGGGTCGAAGATGGAGGATGTGAAGTTTGGCTTGACCGATAACGAAAAATACGATGACCACTCAATCAAAATATCAAAAGATATAAATGGAAACCAACGACGACACTGTCTCTTCGCTCGATGCTGAACCTGGAACCAACGATCGAGGCTGTCACGTCGATAGTGACCAGAATGCCTCGGTGTTGGACTCGTCGCCAGCGCCGACGCCCTTTCAGCGTCGGCGTCTTCCCGGCGCCGTGTCGGCGTCGACACCCTCCCTGCGCCATGCCGACGCTACTACAACATGCCAACATTCACAAATTTACTATTGAAGCTAAAAAATAACCATTTTTGAATGTCAAAATTGAATAGTGTGTTACAATTGTTTATCCATTGTATGTCAACATTTATTACCGATAACAATCCTGCAACAAACTAATTCCATAATTTCACAACCCCCGTCGGTCGTGGAAACTTCTGTGGGCTTCAATCCATACCGTGGAAGGCTCAATCGTAGGCCTTTTGTCAAGCCTTTATTGTAAGTTGTGTATGGGCTTTTCATGTGACCTTCTAGTCACTACTTTGATCAACAACTGACACGTCCAACCTGACGATAGTCTATCGTAAGTTGTGTTATGGGATTTTCATGGATCTCTTAGATTGCTACTTTTGTTCAGCACCGCCGATCGTCTGAATCGACGTTTAAATAAAATACCCAAAACTCGCAGAATAATATTTTTGTCGAATGCTTTTCAAAATTTAGACGCGACGTTTAATTCTCATCAATCGTGCAACTCAACCCTGTTACATTTTTTCATTTTGCGACCAATATTATGGGTCTTAAGGCCATATTGTATGTTTTTAACACAATAACGATATTGTATGGGCATTTCACCTACTTTGAACTATGCTTCAATCGAGCCTTCTGGCAACCATTTGAACCCACAAATTCTTTCAAACCGTGCGTCTAAACGTTTCGGAACCCCATTACAAATATCCGTACGTTTATCCGTAATGAAGCCACAACGAAGTTAAAAATAAACGAAATTTCGTAAAATGTCAAACCGTACGAATGCAAGGATTCATGATTTCTTGTACTGTTTTATTATGTCTACATCTTGTAATTAAAACTTTGTACCTTATATATAACCTTGACGTATTTCCTTCATCAATTGCGTGGTTTTACTTGAAAATGGGAAAACGGATATCATAAAGTTTGGGATCCGTACGCCAAATTTCATAAATGACAAAACGTGGCGGTATTGATTTGGGGCGACTGTTTTGAGCGTAGCGGCGGACAAAGACGGTTTTTGCGTCAAACTGACGGCTAATACCAAACGGCAGCTGCCGCCCGCCATCGGACATCATGTTTGAATGCACTTTTCGTTTTGAAGAATTTCGAAAACGAAGCCTGACAATGAAGCTAAAAATTCATTTCGTCGCAAACTTATAAAAACTAAAGGACCAATCAGATAAGAGAACACTTAATGTTAAAAAAAAAAAAAAACACCGTTGGAAAAAAAGAAAAAATAAGTTCCTTCGCGGTTATTTTCGCTCTGTACAAACGCTTGCGTGGCAGTACATTTTGGTTTGAAAGGCTTCGTACATATCATGTCCGCAAAGCGTTTACTTTTCATACGGACAAGTGGCTCGTATCACGACACGCTAGTTGACGTAGGCTAGCGTCACGTGCCAGTTCACGGGGGACAAAATAAAGTACCGTTTCCATACCATACCGTTTTCCCATTTTTCAAGTGTGAACCACGCAAATGAGTACGACCTATGGAATAAAATGATGTCTATTTAAAGGCGGTTTCTTGAACGTGGCATGATGCAACAGGCTGTGACGTGTACAAACTACACGTGGAAGATCGTGAAGTGGTACTTGTATGATTTGTACGGTGAGATTTGTTACGAGTTCACGACCGTCCACGGCGGCAAAAAGTCCATCGAAATCTTCATGTTTTGTTTGGTGCTTCTTGCAGCTCCTGTACTTTATATGTACGACTTCCAAAATATTAGTACGGGTATGTATGTAGGCTGCTAAGGTTACGTAAAAGGCGAAAATAGCAAAATAAAATGAGGCGAAAATAGCAAAAATAAAAAGAGGCGAAAATAGCACCCACCATAATATACTGTATAGGTTCTCTACTTTTCCGCACGCTAAAAGCTCCCATATGCCTAACATAGTAACATACCAATATACCATACAGTACACGAACGTACTTTATTGTACAGAACCGTACGACAATGCTAATTGAACTTCAGTTGGCGTTAACTGTAATTCCACACATATCTTCATGTACGGCTTCCTTCTGAACCTTCCTCCTTCCTCATGAGATGCCACGTGTCTCTTCCACCTGACACGTGCGAACACCTGGAAACTTTAGAAATCAGGAGAAACCATCAAATGCCATGGCTCCTCTTTCTCTAAACCTTTACCTTCCAAAATTCAACCCTAACCCTAACCCTAGCCCTAACATTAACCCTAACCCTAACCCTCACCCTAACCCTAACCCTGATCTTAACCCTCACCTTAACCCTAAATGTAACCCTAACCTAAAGCCGGATCCTACTTCAGAGTCCAATTCAAACCCTAACCCCACTTCAGTGGCTCACCACAATCTGGTGTGCCACGTGGCAGAAGTTCTGCACAGGCTTCTTTGGCAGGATGTGGCCAATAGGAAGGAGACACGTGTCTGGTTAGGATCCTCTCTGGCTCAGCTTCCCATTGGAGTTCTGGAGAAAAAAAATCTTTTTTTAGGACTTTTGTCTTTTTCTCAGAAAAATGATTTTGAAAATTCGGATTCTGAGGACGAATTGGAAACTCAAGTTTATGATTCCAGGTGAATTTATGTTGTCCAATTTTATTTATGCATTTATTATTATTTAGTTTTTTTTTATATATATATAATACATGTCTATATGTATACATGCGTATTCATATGCACATATTGTTTGTTTCAATCCTTATTTTTATTTCTATTCATTTTTTTCCTCTCGATTACTCAAAACAGGAAACAAATATGCAACCAAATATTTTAATCACTTTTTTAATTTTAACCTTTTCCTCATTTTAACTTTTTCTTAACTTTTTTTCATTTTAACTTTTTTCTCATTTTAACTTTTGCTCCTCCTTTTTTTGGGGGGGGGGGGGGGGAGGGGTATTTTAGGGTATCTTTTGCCCATCAGCTTTTAATGCTCCTTTGCAGCAATCGACCAAAAAAAGTTATCAAAATTTTTAACCGGGACGCAAATCTTGCCCGGAAATTCTTTAAAGGTGAGAAAACTTATATTTCAACTTATACTTTTTAAATTTTATGCAACGCATTTCTTATTTTTTTTCATATAGAAGATCAAAATGAAAATTGAAGGTTTGGATGGTCTTGTTTCACCAAAAAAAAGAACAACAAACAATATTTCAACAATGATTTTTAGAAGGATGTGAAGTATTTTTGCAATATTTTGTAAACGGTTGTAATAAATTTTCAAAACTTTTTCGCATGTGAAGGCTATTTAAGACTTTAAATAAAAATCTGCGCTAAAGTATCCGAGTGACGTATCTTAAATTGATGTAATTTTTTTTGTAAAATTTCTAAGCTTTTTTTTGTAAAGTTAATATGTAGTGTTAGTGCTCATAAACCTTTATCTTTTTAACTGAATATATATGTATATATGTACTGTAGTGTATAGAGAGAGAGCAAGAGAGAGAGAGGGGGGGGACAGAAAACAAGTCCAGAAACCAACTATATATATAATAAATATAATTTACACATGATATTATATTTCAATTATTTATGTCTATAGAAAAACCAATTCGAAAACCTCACCGCTCTTTCTTTTCCTTACCCTCCCATCCCCTCTCCCTCTCCAAAATGGAAAAAAAAAAAACAGGAAACCCTCGACGAATCTCCCTTTTCTTTTCCCATTTTTCGTCTTCGGGGAACCACATTCTCGGGGCTCGGGCGTTATCTCGTTTTGTCTTTTTCCATCGAGACGAATTTTGGGAAGAACTTATTTGGGGAGGGAAGCATTCCCAATCTCCCGTAAATGTTGCGTCGCGTCCACACTATTTCTGTGAATTAGACGTAAAAAATACGGTCGAAAACTTCATAAAAAGGGTGCCTCAGTTTTTCAGTTCCGTTGAGTTTTGGGAGGCGATGGAGGGGGGAGAGATAGTGGGATTGGACGAAGGATTTTTTGCGAAGGAGTTGAGGGAGAGGATGGTAGGAGAGAGAGGAAGCGAGAGAGGGAGGGAGAGGGAGAGGGAGGGGGAGAGAGGGAAAGGAGAGGAGGAAGGGAGAGGGAGGAGGGGGGAGAAGGAGAGGGTGTGGGATTGTGTAGGGGAGTATTTGGAGGAGGAGGAGTACGGAGAACTTTGTAGAAGACTTTTACATTTGGTCCATGAGAGGGATTTATTGGGGTTTATAAATAAAATTGGGGTATATTTAGGGAAGGGAGAGAGAGATAAACGAGAGAAAGAAGAGAGGAGGGAGGAGAGGAGAAAGGAGGAGAGGAGGAAGGAGAGGAAGGTGGAAAGGCTGGAGGAAAGGAGCAAGGAGAGGAGGGAGGAGAAGAGAAGCGGAAGAGAAAAGAGGTTGAAAGAGGAAAGTGAGGAGAGGGAAGGCAGAGAGACAAAAGATGAGAGTGAGGAAGGCCTAGAGAGAGAGGGAGGGAGAGAGGGAGGGAGAAAGGGAGAGAGAGAGGGATGGGAGTTCGAAAATGAGAGAATCGATAAGTTAATATTTGAAGGGGTAGAGTGGAAAAAATTGGAGGATGTCCTTCTCTCCTCTGCTTGTGGGAATTTTGGGAGACAGGTGATAAGGATGTTGGAGGAGGGAGAGGAGAGAGAGAGCATTTGGAAAGCTATCTCTCATTTCGAAGAGGGAGAATTGGGTAGGGCGGAAGGGAAAGAGAGAGGGGAGCAAGAAGGTAAGGGGGGAGGGGAAGAGACTGGCAAGAAGGAAGGAGAGACTGAAAATAGAGAGGGAGAGAGAAGCGAGAGACGAGAGAGGAATAGTGATGAGCAGGTGGAAGGGGAGGGAGGAGAGGAAGGAGAGGAAGGGAGGAGAGAGGAGAGAGGTGAAGGCGGGAGTAGAGGAGAGAGGAAATCGTCTAAGAGAAAAGAGAGGAGGGAGACGAAACGGGGAGGGAGGGAAGGAGATAATTTAAGATTAAATTTAGTATTGAAGACGTGGATTGTGAGGTACCGATTACATTTAATGCAAAGGAGCAATAAAGACTTAGAAGGTTTTTTGATACAAAGTGGTATTGGAATTAGGAAGGAGGGAGAGAGTGAGGGAGAGAAAATTTGGGGAGAGGAGAAAGAGAGGAGAAAAAAGGTAAAAAATAAGGAGAAAAAGAGAAAGAAGAGAGGGAAAAAGAGGCATAGAAGGAGAGGTGAGAGTGATGAAGAGGAGAGTGATGATTTTAGGAGTGATAGTGAGGAGAGTGAGAGTGAAGATGAGAGGGAGAGACGGAGGGAGAGAAGGGGAGAGAGAGAGGAGAAGATTTGGAGGAGTGGAGCGATAGGTTCGAAGGAGAAACGATGGAGGCTTTCTGTCGACAATTATTCTCATTTGTGGACATTGGTAAGCTCAAGATTTTTTTTTTGCTTTTTTTTTCGCTTTTTTTTTCCATTTTATTGAAGTGGAATTGTACGAATTAATTTTTGTGTTTTTTTTTTTCTTTCGTTTTAATTTTTTAATTATTTTTTGTTGAAGTTTAAATTTTGAATTTCAAATTTTGAGTTTTGAATCGTTAAATTTCAATTTGAGGATTTGGATTTTAAAATTTTCCGTTCACAAATTCCTAAATATTTTGTGGTGGGCGTTTTGTTTGGAGGATAAAGGACGAAATTCCGAATGTTGTTGCCGACAAAGCACTCCGTTTCTTTCTCCGAAAAGGAATCCGAGGCACAAAATAAACTTACAAAATGTATACAGAATTGACAATATTCAAGAAGGGAAAATAAAAATAGGAAAAGACAATATTCGATAAAAAAAAAACAAATAGAAGTCGAAAATCTCCGATTGGATCGCATTTTCTTCGTTTTCTTTCAGCAAGTTAACCTTAGGGTCAAGTTTGGAAATGTGTGGTTTTTTTTTTTTTTTTTAATCCGATTTCTCCGAAAAGTGCAAATGTCAATTTTGTAAATTGAATTTGAAAATTCTCGCTTTCCCCTTTTATAAGTTAGGAAATAATAAGGTCACTGGTCGCACATCAAAGGTCAAGTGACGTCAGCAAATAGGGGAAGAAATTACGACCATCGTTTCAGGTTGACACCTGGCGGGGATACGAAATAATCGAGAAGCAGCAAACTAGTCCAAATAAATTGGAAAAGGAAATATTCGTACGAACAATGACGGGCTAAACATCCGATTATGCACATCCGACGGACACAATTAAACGCAAGTATAGTTTATGGACCACCATGACGTCACTTACCATGTTGGATATGGAACACAATGTCGGTGCTCATTTCTGTAGATAGTAGGTTTGTCTTTTGTGTATTAGTTTCTAGTGTGTACAGTCCTAGGTTAATGATTCAGGTAGAATATTGAGGATTGTCCATACTCAAGTACAGTACAGTGACATAGTGTTCTGATTGGTGTGTTTGTCTTTGTGAGAGGTATATTAAGACTTAGACAAAAATCTGTTGACATCGACTTTTTTGGTAAAAGCTGAAATTTTCCCTTTCCCCGAATGTAGCTTCTAAGTCCTAAATGTAAGTTCGAAACTAGGCCATAAAAGTACACTAGGGTTCTAGAGAGCCTTACTAAGTTTCTACAATTTTCTAGCCTCTCTATCCCCCTAAGAACTATCCATACCTTACACAATGCTTCTAGATGTAGAAGGTTCTAAGTACATTTGGTGCAGTCGACGTTCTCCCTCTCCTCCCACTCCCCCTCTCCCTCTCCTCTCCTTCTCCCTCTCTCTCCCCCTCCCCCTCTCCTCTCCCTCTCCATCTCCCTCTCCAATTCCCCCTCCCCCTCCCCTTCGTCGGAGCCTCACCTGTGCCCCACCGGCACTTGGCCTTGTTACACTCCCCCCCAAGTGGGTTTGTTGTTGTCCCGACAACCTTTGCTTCAATGCCTCGATGGTCGTTTTCTATCAATTCACCCTATGTTGAAGTTGTGCCACCAATTGCTGAAGTCCGGCAATTTTTGGCCAGGACTGTTGATTTCCGGGTGGTGGAGGGTCGACCACGTGGTGTGGAAATTGGTCCGGGAATCTTAACTATCTCTTAGGGTGATGGCGCGTCAAGGTAAGTAGCTGCGTGGACGTTTGGCTCGTGGGGCGGCGTTCTCTATGGGGACGTCTTTTGTTTCGCAGTGGAGGGAGAGATCGGAAAAAAATGTTCCCAAATGTTCAAATGCGAAGACATACGAAGATTTACAAAGATATACAAAGATTCAAGAAGATTCGAAACACGTATCGTGACGTGACAAAGTTTTGCAGACGCCCAAAATTTTGAATGGCTGCGGCATCTTGTACCAAATTGAAGTTTATATGGAGAATACTGGCAAGATCCTCTATATGTTGTTTCCCGGATAAAAACAAAATAAGTGGTACAGGTCCGGATTTCTGGAAGCGCAAATGTCGATTTTATATACCGAATTCCAAAATTTTCACTTTCCCATTTTTAAAGTTAGGGAACGACTTATCATCTAAAATGTGAATAGTCTGGAAATCTTAAGTCTTGCTAATTATATTTTTAGTACATTGTATTCATATAACGACCAAAGATTAATCGACTATATAACAGCAAAATGATAACAAAAGTATAAACAAAAAATCGATAATATATGGTAATATCAGTGGAAAATGTATTTGATAGTATTATAAAAACATATTCGAACAAAATAAAACAACATGAAAAAAAAGATCGATACTATAGTGAAAAATAATCGATTTTATTGTGGAGAGCATATGTAACATCATGGAAAATATGTTCGATAAAATCACAAAATGTATTACGTAGTGTATCAACACGACGTGGAACAAATTATAATATATGATATCAACGGAAAATGTATCTAATTTCATGAGAAAAACGTATTCCATAATAACATGAAAAGAAAATACTTGGTAATGTCGTGGAACACATTCGATTTTTTAAGAGAAAGCATTCGATAATGTAATTATGTTAAATAAACTTAAAAAGTGAAACATGTTCAACATATACAACAGGTAGTGTTGGGTATCGGGTAAATTCATATCGCGATAATTTCGATATTTGATATATCGAATATCGATCGAGCAGATTCCTCGATATATCGTACCGAGACCAAAATAAATTATCGCGATACATAGTATTTTTTAAATTTTTATATTTTAAATTTTAATATAATATGTTATTTTAGCGAAAAAAACAAATTGTCGGATACGCCACGTACTACGTGATTTCGTTCCGTGACTTAAACGTAGACGCCGCAAAATCTAACAGACAAAAAAGTACAAATTCTGTAATTCATATAATTCCTTATTTGGGGTATTTTTTTTTGGGCAGGATAAATTAAAAAGCACAATGATAAACCATATGAGTCCGGGGGTACAAAAGGGGTGGCATGGCCAAAACATAAAAACTACCAGGACAATAAAAACTAAAGAGAGAGAGCAACGGGAACAACAACAAGGCAAATAAAAGCACCCAAACCCAAAATGAAAAGCCCGGCAACTCACAAATCCAAAACTACAACTCTAACCCCAACTCAATTATCTATCTATGGAAAGCAACCCGGTAAGTCCCCCCAACCCGGTGGAGCACGTTCATGGAGGTCCGGAACACGGCGACGATCCATAACCGAGATAGCCAATCGGAGGAGAATAGAAGTCCGCACTCGCTGTAAAGCCACAGATAAGCGTTGACGATAAAAAGATGTAAGGACCGAAGGAGGAGGGCTCCCAGGTCCTCGGCGCTCGAAAGCACATCAAGTGCAAGTACGGAGAAACTCGTCCATTGCAACACCCAAACAACCAAAGAACTCGACCGCCATCGGAATAAAGTCGTCCATAGGGTCCCTGTGAACATAATCACGCTCCTTCGCCTTAGCGCCATCACGAGCCGCCACCCCAACATGTCGAGCCGCCCGACCAACAACCGTAGCCGAAGAAGGGTTTGCCAAAAGAATATCACCGAAGATGCGACGGGCACCATCAAGCAAAACAACATCGATCCGACGTGATGGAATAATGTGAGAAACCTCCCAACGAACAGAAAAGCCCCCCTCCGAAGCGATAGTCGCAACAACGTCGCGAATAGTGTCGTGCGACTGGATCAAATCCCCCTCCATGGGAGCAACAAAGTAGATGGACACCATCGGGCCCCAAAACACGACCACATGCACAAGCAAGAAAGCCAAGTAAAGGAGGATGGGGGAGGCCAAGGCGAAATCGGAGGGCGGTGGTGAATTGAGCAGGTGAGAATCGGAGAGTGGACAAAATAGGTGTAGCCAAAAGCCAAGATCCAGAACCTGGTCCACCACAAGAGAGAAGACGGGCAGGTGTTGAATCAGAGGGAAGCGCCTTGAGAAGGTCAGATTTAATGGCGGCGACAACCCGATCGGAAATTGATTCCTGGACACGCTCAGCAGGTGTGGTAATTAAGGTGGAGAAAATTGGCACATCCACTAGGGCATGGGGAGGAAGAGAACGTGACGCGTCCAATAGAGATCGCTGGAAGGCGAACACACCGTATGAAACGCGGGGGACCACAGTAGCTAGAACAGGGGTGTCCCCAACCAAGAAACGGGAAACAAGGGAAGAGGCAATAAGGCACCAACTTCCCAAATAGGCAACGGGAGCAACACGAGCAGTCGATAATAGACCCAACCCCGCGACAGATACAGGGACGGAAGCCTGAATGCGGGCTGAGGGCCCGGACTCGCGATCGAATGCCCCACGACCTAACAGAGTGTGGAGGACGTCCATGAGGCGATCGTCAAATGCCGAAAGTGAGGAGACAAACGTTGAGGTGGGAGGGGAAGTAAGAGTGAGGTAAGAAGGGCGGTGGGGTAAACACCTGGTTAACATAGCAAAAGCCACTTGGGGATCGTGAAGGTGAGGAAAGTCGTCCACCTGGGCCAAATCTGTCTGTAAAGCATCATCCAGGAATTGGGTCACAAAAGTATCCGAACCAAAGGGGCAACCTAGCACACGAATGCTGCATGAGGAGGTCTCTGTAATAGTACTGACAGCAAAATTTCTGTATTACAAAGGCCTCGGTTAACATCACGAAATCTGTAAACAAGTTTTCACATACATGTTTTGATTTGAGTGGTTCCTTGTAAGCTGACGATCAAATCTCTAAAATTGTCAAAGATTTGAAAACCGACCATTTTCGTATGGAAAGCCGTGCGTGCGTATTATGTACGTGTACTTTACAAGTGTACCGCGTCAATGTACCTCAGAGATCTCCTTCACTCTGCTGACTTTCAAGAAAATACCGTATTACTTTTCGGCAAAGATTTTACAGTCACCTTGTCAGAATGCACGTGACTTTGGAGACCTGTGAAAATTTTCATTTTTTTTTTTTTAATGCCTCGACATATCGTCGATACGATGCATCGGCAAAATATCGCCGATATATCGTGATATTTTGATTTTCGATATATCGAAGCGATTTATCGATTATCGGGTACCTGAAATTTGATATATGTCGAAAATCGGCAAAAGGTCTTCAATACCCAACACTAAAAACAGGACAACATGAAACAATTATTTCCACAAAGTGATGATGTGGCAACTTTTGAGACACGGCAATTTTTAAGCAAAACATGGAAAGAATTTATAAACCATTTTGTTGCATAAAGTAGGTTCTTGAGAAGCCTGTAACATGTGCAATTGGAGAAAAAACCAGAAACAAGTCTTGAAAATACACTAATGATTAAATCAAAAATTAATAAACGATTGAAAAGGCTGCTTAATTCTGTGGCTGAATTTATCAGTAAAAGTAACCCATTTCATTATATTTTTTAAACCTTTTTAAAAGGACAAAAGTATCTGATTTAGTAAAAAGACAAACGCTAGTTTAGGTTTTCAACCGGATGTCAAGATTTTGTTTTCAGATTAAAGTATTTTGGATTTCCCAATTTTGTGGTGTTGTGTAACGACAACCTCTAACATACAACCGATATGTACCCTTTTTTTTATCTACTGATAATTAAAATACTGGTTCAATAAACCGGTTAAAAAATTATCGAGATAAATTACCAATAAATATTACGATAAATTTACCAATAAATATCAGGCCAATAATTATTGCAATAACTGTACTAATTTTGTACTTCATTTACATACTGCATTTCCGTATTCCGTACAATACATTTCCATATTCCGCATTGTGGCACAGAATGTATTGTGAAAAAAAACCAAAAGGATATCCCCCCAATTCCACCCTGAATATCGGCAATCAATTATTGTTGGTCCCGGATTTTTGTACCACTTAAAATTATGTCTATTTGAATGTTGCAAGGTATTCCACTCTGTAATATATATATGTACATAAACAGTAAATGCGAGCAGAGTACTTTTTTCTATGGACTATTTGTCCAAACACGCTACAAAAATTATGGATGTATGATTTTCTTTGCGATTGTTTTGTCAAACCAACCGACCATGAAAGATAAAATCATCGAGTGTTTCGGTTTAGCATTTTTGGGGATCTCTGGGAAACTATTGCAAAATATGTACTTTTTCCAAGTTTCAGGTTCCTTAATTTTAGGTCTTTTTGTTCTACGGTATTTACAATTCTTTCTCAGGTGTTTTACACGGAAAAAAAAAGGTTCGGCCACTCTCCACACAAAAACAACAAGCACAAAGTAAAAGAAGGTTTACATCTTTCTCTCACAAACACTCCTTCATTTATAAAAGACAAAAGAGAAATCTCCTTATCAGAAGCTCTCAAAATTCACCAAAAAAAGAGAAAACAACATTCCACTACCGCCTTTCCCTCTTTTCCTAGCGTCTTTCACAGAGCCTCCTCCTTCCGTCCTCTCCCACAAAAACCCACACACAATATACCGTGGACTTTGCAAATTTAGACCTTCATCTATCTCCCTCCTTCCCTCCTACCCACTTCAGCATAGAAAAAACTTCACACTCTCACCCAAACTTTTCCAGAGAAGTAATTTGTAGTTTAAGAAAATGTTCACTCGTCCTCCTCTCCGTCGTCGTCTCCGTCGTCTCCTCCGGAGGCTTTCTTCGAGGCCGATTTCATGTTCTTCCGTTTCACGCGTCCGGGGGCGCCTCCACCGAAGGGAGAGGAAGTTGAAAAGTCAATGTGCTTCTGGCTGTCCAATCGGACGAGGAAGGAGGGAATGTTCACGATTTGCTTCCCGACACTGTCACAAAAAAAAAAAAAAGGGAAAAAAAAAGAGCCAGAGAGCCGTAATATGTGAGATTAGAAGTGATATTAATGTCGAGAAAGGAAGGTCAGAAAGATGGAAGGTTGGAAGGGAAGGAAAAACAGTGTTCACCTTATGTTTCACGACTCTTACAAGAGACAAAAAAAAAGAGGGAGAGGGAGAGAGGGTAGAAGGAGAAAGAGAAAAGAGACGGACCCACAGTTTAGATGAACCTAAAATAAAGGTAAGAAAGGCAAGAAAAATGGGAGGTTGGAAGAAAAGGTCTGAGAGAACAGTGTTCACAATCTGCTTCTTGAGTCACTTCAAGAAAGGAAAAGACAAAAAAGGGAAAAAGAAAGGAGAGAAAAAAAAAATCCCAAGAGAAGTAAAAAAAAATAAAAAAGAGAAAAAGAAGAAAAACGGAGAAAAAAACAGAGATCGAGAGAAGGGCACAAAAAAGATGGATGGAACGAGAGAGATCAGGAGAGATTGGGAGGCAACAATTAGAAGGGAGAGCAGAAAATAGGGCGAGAGATAGAGAGGAGAGAGATAAGTACAGAGACGAAATGACAAAAAGACAAAGAGTAAAGAGAGAGAAAGAGAGACTAAAAGCAAGAAAAATAGAAAGAGAGAATGAAAGACAGCAAAGAGAGAAAGAGTAATAGCCTGAATAAAGCGAAGAGAGAGAAAAAGCGAGACATAAATAGGGCAGAAACAGAAAGAGACGCAAACAGAAAGATAGGGGGAGAGAAGGAGAGAAGGAAAGAGGTAGAGACAAACAGAAAGAGAGGGAAGAAAACAAAGAGCGAGATAGAGACAAACAGAAAGAGAAAGACAGAAAGAGAAGAACAGAGAGAAAAACACAGAAGGAGAGACATAGAAAGAGAGACAGAAAGAGAGCAACAGAAAGAAACAAAGGGAAAGAGAGTGACAGAAAAAGATAAAAGAAAGAGACAAATAAACAAACAGAAAGAGGGACAAGAAGAGACCCAGAAAGAGAAAGAAGCAGCCACATAAAGAGAGAGAAAAGAGCCCAAAAGAAAGGGAGACAAAAGAGAGCAACAGAAAGAAACAAAGGGAAAGAGAGTGACAGAAAAAGATAAAAGAAAGAGACAAATAAACAAACAGAAAGAGGGACAAGAAGAGACCCAGAAAGAGAAAGAAGCAGCCACATAAAGAGAAAGGAGCCCAAAAAAAAGGGAGACAAAGAAAAGTGACCCCCTTCGTGAATTGCCGTTGCCTGATCAAAACCCTCGCGTAACAAATTGACTTTGAAAGACCGGGAAAAAAAGAGGGAGACAGACAGAGGGACAAAAACAGAAACAGAAACAGACGTACAAAGATAGAAAGAAACAGCAACAGCGGGAGAGAGAGATACAAAGAGAGAGAAAGAAAGAGAGAGTTAAAGAAAATCAAGAAAATATCACTTACCGAATATGACGTTGCCTGATCAAAACTCTCGCATGATGAATCGACTTAGCGAGCCCGGTTTTGAACACGAGCGTTTGGAGTCTCCTCTCCAAAAAGTTCTCCACAGTCAACGCCAAGACAAAATCCAATTTGTTTTGGCTTTCGTCCAAAAGACCATACCTGTTCATCCTTCTCAAAAGTGCCTCTCCCTCGAAAATTCGACGAGTCGATTTTTCGTCCATAGTCAGGAGTTCTCTCGCATTGTTACGGATTCGAGAGAGAGCGTATTGGACCCTCCACAACTCTCTCTTGGAACGGAGTCCGTATTCTCCGACCAGTTTCAGTTCTGCGTCGAGACGCTCTTTTTCAAAAGGACGACGGGGTTTCTTGAAGGTCTTGCCATCTGAAGGGAGGAGAGGGAGAGGAAGGAGGAGGGGAAGAAGAGGGAAGGGGGGGAGAGATGAAGAAAAAAAATGAGAAATTGGAACTAGAATTAGGTCGAGTCAGGTCGGATTACATCCGGATTAGAATTAGGGTTTCTTGAAGGTTTCCATCTGGGGAAAGAGAGGGGGGAAACAAGGGAAACGGGGGGCAGGGAGGGAGAGAGGGGGGGCGAAGAGAGAAAGAGAGCGAGAGAGAGAGAAAGAGAGCGAGAGAGAGAGAAAGAGAGAGCGAGAGAGAGAAAAACAACGTGAGAGAGAAATAAGAAATTGGAATTCAAAAAAAAGAAAAATAAAGTTTGGAATTTCAAAAAAGGTCTTAAGGGCGGAGGGAGATAAGAAACAGAAGAAGAAAAGGAGAAGAAAGAAAAAAATCGGAGGTTTAACGAAGGGGAAATTGGGAGTAGAAATTTAAATTTGGTATCTAAGTGAAAAGAAAAAAAAAATTGGAGGATAACAGAGATCTAAAAAGGAGGGTAGAGACAAGAGGAAGAGGAGGAAGGATAGGTCAAGGAAACGATAGAACTTAAAGTTATGAGGGAGAGGGTAAAGGTGTAAAGCAGGGGAGTGAGAGGGGGGCTAAAAAAGGCAAGGGACAGGAGAGTGTGGGTGTAGAATGAGATAAAAGTGACAAAAGAGAGGAGGGAGGAGAATGAAATGGATAAAAAGAGGAAATTAAGAATTTTGACTAAAAAAGCCAAATTAATGATACAGCAAAAACCCTAAAAGTCTTTTGTCTAAAACCTTCAAAAAGATACAGAGGAGAGGGAGGGAAGGAGGAGAGAGGGAGAGGGAGGAGAGGGGGAGAGGGAGGAGAGGGGGAGAGGGAGGAGAGGGGGAGAGAGCGGAGAGGGTGAGAGGGAGGCGAGGCGAGGAGAGGAGAGGAGAGGGTGGGGTGAAAAGGCATAAATGGCGGTGGAAGAAGGAGAATGGGAAGATTAGGGAGGAAGGGGAAGGGGAACGAATGAACAGGAAGAGGAAAAATGCGTAGAGAAGTAGAGGAGAGAAAAAAAAGGAGAAAAAAAGAGAGGGCAGTAAGGGCAAAACGGAGAGGAGAGAGAGAGAAGAGAGGGAGACAAGAGCAAAATGGAAGCAGATCGAGAAAGGCGAACGGGGGAGAGAGAAGGCGAGAGGATGCAATTGAGAGTGCCCGTAAGGAGTACAAAACGAGAGACAAAAAAAGCCAAAAAGAGGAAGAGAGAGGAGGAAAAGGATGAAAGCGGATGGACAGAATGAGAGAAGGAAGGGAGAGTGTAAAATAGTGTGGAAGAGGCAAATTGGGGGGGGGAAGAGAGAAAGGGGAGGGAGAGAGAACACAGAATAGGGAGAATGATAAAAACAATATAATAACAATATAATAATTATAAAAAGAAGAAAAAATGATAACAATAAAAATAATAGAAACAATTATAACAATAACAATAATGATAATAATAAGTCAGAATTACAATAATAATCAGAATATTAAGGATGTTTTTAACACGACTGTAAGAAACCCTAATAAAGACAAAACCCTAAAAAAATGCAAAATCCTTACTTCATACGAAGTTTTCATCTACATTTTTTACTGCAGAAAACCTGATTTCCTAAAAAAAAAACTTAAACCCTAATTTCTACATATTCCAAAACTACGAAAAGAAAGAAAAAATAAACAGCATTAATTGAAATCATTAAAAATCCTAAAACCTAAAATCTTCCGACTCATAATCCGTCCCAAAACCTTCCAAAAAACCTAAAATAGTGCTCAAAACGAGTATAAAACAACACATTTAATAACAAATAATGGCTTTTTAATAAAAAAACGTACGATAGGGATAAATTTAAAAGAGAATAAGAGCTAAAATGCGTTAAAATCGGTGCGAATCGGCTTACAGTTTCGATATACGGCGACGTGAACCATGGCTGCTTGGGAGAGAGCCGGCAGAGAGGGAGCCGCGAGAGAGTGGCCGAAGAGGGGGAGCAAACCTTGAGAGGGGGCATTAGAGGGGAGGGGAGCGGATCCTAGAATCAATCGGAGCCGTCCGATCGATTGGCAGGAACGCCCGTCACACGTGCGAAATGTTCGGTTTGACTTTGCTGTGGTTTGAGCGTCTAATCGCAGCCGTCCAGTGGGCTGGGATTGACCGCGGAGACTGTTCGTTTTGTGTGTGACTGTGGTAGCGATGCTCTCGCTGGTGGTGAATCTTTGATCGCAGCCGTCCGATGGTTTGGCATGACTGCTCAGACGTCACATGTGTAGAAGTACAGTTTGTACTCGGTTTATTTTGGACATCTGAGCAGTTGAACAGCGACTTCTATTCATATGCACTGATATTTGTCGTCACATGTGCAATCGGACAGTTAGTGCATGTAAGATGGCTTGGCAATTCGATTACAGCCGCCCGATCCTAATCCAACGCTGGAGACAGATGTTCCGTGTGTGAGTGGCCCGTTATGTCTGTCGGGTCGATGGATATGTACTTATGTAGTCGTCCGATCGGTTTGGCAAAACCGTAACACAGAGGGTCATCATGTGTGAACACGCACCGATAAGCTTGCAGTTTCTGGATATTAATCTCAGCCGTTCGATCAGTCTGCAAGCGGCAAGTGGCATAGAAACATAGATAGAACTACATAGATAAGATGTACTGTAGTTACATACGTGAAGGACAGTTTCCACTTCCACCCTTCCAATTGAATGGCATTTGACAGCCCGCCACGACAAATGTTCGCTACATGTGTAAACGACAAGCGGGCAGTTGATGCACTTCGCGTTTATTGTTTTTTCCCATTAGCCGTTGGATGAAAACATCTGCAGATGGGCCGTCTAGTATGAAAGTCACATGTGCGGAGGAATTGGCAGTTAACCAGAGCGCCGCTGTCACATGCATAATTTTAGCTATTAACAGGTACAGTACTGGATCCATTGACCTGTAATTTCCATATCTATTTCGTCCGTCAGATCGCTTATAGAGCTACTTATTGCCGTCCGATAAAATCTAGGACTACAGATCGGTTCTATACGTGGTAGGTCTACTCACGCCGTCCGATCGGTACGATTTATCAGTATGAAGTAAAGCAGAAATCTGTTCCTCAAAACTTTTATTTCAAAAGTACGATGGAAACTACAAAAGTTAACACTACAGTAGCGATCTTGAAATCGCTATACCGTGTTTCACTATTAGTGCTAACAATTTTTTCACCACTTAAAACATAGATTCTCCGTGCACACTTGTCCGATTATTACATGGAGACCGCCAATCGGAAGGTGAGAATCTTATCTTTCAATCGCAACCGTCAGATCCATAATCCGACGAGTGTGTACGAGAAAAGATGTTTTGAGTCACGAAAAAAACATTAACCCTAATAGCGATACACGGTGTATAGTACAGTACCGTACATTAGAGTACAATATGTGACAGTACATTACAGTACAGTATAGTACAGTATAGTACAATATTGTACCGCCACGACTTCCTTTTTGACTTTTAATAAGAAAAAAGCCGAACCAAAATATCCGTGTTCACACATAGCAAAAACTTATTAACTTTTTTTCCCTTAAAAAGTTTCTCAGTACGGTCAGCAAATCCTACTGCCAAAAATCCTATCGCTCTATCCGCCACCGTAAATATCAAATCTAGAAAAACTGAAACTCCTAGAATCAAATCTCTTACATAGAAACCCTAAATCTGTCTATGCATTATCCCCTTCCACCTCTCTCCTCCTCTCTCTAAATCCTGAACCCTAATTGCAATTCTGAATGTCAAAACCAAAACCAAACCAAAATAGATAAAAACAGATTGCTAAAATCAAAAAGGAAATTCAAAATCCTTTAATAATCACAAAAAGTTCATTGAAACCCACAGAACTTCAAATAAAAAAAACCTCAAAACCGAAATTCGCGAAATCCTTCAACAGGAATATCCTAGAAGTCCAAGCTTTAAACTTCAACCCTAAGATCTTAAACCCTAAAATAACCCTAACAGATAAACCCTAACAATAAAACTTTTCATCTTAAAAAAACCCTAAAATCCTTTAAAACCCTAACGAAAACCTTAAAGTACCCTAAAAAAAAATCTGCAAAAAACCTAGAAAACCCCTAGGAAACCCTAGAAACCGTAAACAAAACCCTAACAAATCCTATCTTATCCAACCTTCTAACCCTATAAACTCAAAAAATCCTTAAAAACCCTAACAAACCCCAAAAACCCTAATAAACCCTGAAAACCCTGAAAAACCCTGAAAACCCCAAAAACCCTGAAAACCCTTAACCCACTAGTAAACCCTAAAAATCCTAAAAAACCCTGAAAAACCTCTATAAACCCTTTTAACCCTTGAAAAACCCCTAGAAATCCCAAAAAACCCCCAAAAAACCCCTACAAAACCCTAAAAAACCCTCAAAAAACCCTAAAAAACCCTAAAAACCCTAAAAAACCCTCTCAAAACCCTTAAACCATGAAATTCTTCTCCTTCTTCCTCTCCGCCTCCGCCGCCGCCGCCCTCTCCCTCGCCGCCAAACTCCTCCTCTCCCGAAAACGACAAAAAGCCTTATCCT